>APFE030502663.1:318540-351903 GCA_000404065.3 Pinus taeda | reverse complement strand
CAGTATCTACAGCATCTGCCCAAAATTGTAAAGGCAATCATGCATGCAATCTCATGCACCTTGCACACTCCATGATTGTTCTGTTCATCCTTTCTAACACACCATTTTCTTGTGGTGTTCTTGGAATTGTCTTCTCTCTGCGAATTCCATGCACTGAACAATACCTATCAAACTCGTTGCTGCAATATTCACCTCCATTGTCTGATCTGAGACACTTCAATTTCTTTCCTGTCTCAATCTCAACCAAAACTTTCCATTTCTTGAAAGTATCAAATACATCAAATTTATTCTTAACACAATAAATCCAAGTTTTTCTAGTTGCATCATCAATAAAAGTAACATAATAACGAGAGCCACCGAGAGATGATACCTGAGCAGGTCCCCATACATCTATATGCACAAGCTCTAATTTTTGCTCTTCTTTTCTTTCCCAACTCTGAGAAATCTGACTCTCTTCTGTTTTCCATAAATGCAATTCTCGTAGAAGTCCAAATCAACATTCTTCAAACCCGGCAACAAATTCCTTGAGTGAAGGATCTTCATCCCCTTCTCACTCGTGTCTGAGCCTATGATGCCATAATGTTTCATCTGCTCCTTTGGAAGTTAAAGCATTAACAGAGTTAGAAATACCATTGCATAAATACAATCTACCAACCTTTTCACATTTTGCTATTACCAGGGCTCCTTTGGTGACCTTCCAAGCTTTAATTGTGAAAGTTGTCACACAACCTTCGCCGCCTAACTGCCTTATTGAAATCAGATTTTTCTTCAGATCTGGGACATGCCTTACTTCCTTTAGTAGCCATTGGTTTCTATTATGCTGTTTTACAAGAACCTTACCCATTCCAACAATTTTACAGGGTTTATCATCACCCAAACGGACTTGTCCAAAATCTCCTTGAACATAGTCATGAAAGTATTTCTTATCAGGTGTGGCATGGAATGAGGCCCTTGAATCTACCACCCAGGAATCAGTAATATTTTCGAAATAAAGAATCAAATTATCTTGTAACACCTCACCTGTCACATTTGCTTCATGATTGTTTTCTTACTGTGCATCTTCTTCTTTTCCCTTCCGAGTTCTACAGTCTTTCTTTAGGTGTCCTTTCTTTCTGCATTTCCTGCAGACTATCCCCGATCTGGACTTGGATCTGCCTTTCCTTGATTTACTACGATATCCTGAGCTCTTTCCTCTTTCCATTTTTCTTCTCTTAGACTCTGCACTTAAAGCATTACCCGATGTCTCACCGGAGCTTTTCTGTCGCATTTCCTCGCTAAGGATAGCACTGACAACATCAAAAAACTTTAAAGTACTAGATCCAGAAACAGAGTTACTAATGGCCATTACTAAACCATTCCAGCTTTCTGGCAATGAGCACAAGAATAACAAAGCTCTAACTTCATCATCAAAGTTTACCCCTACAAAACTTAACTAACTTGTAAAAATATTAAAATCATTTAAATGGTCTGCAACAGATCCACCTTCCGACATCTTCATTTAAATAACTGTTTCATAAGAAATACCTTGTTTGAGGCCGAGAGTTTTTCATATAGTTTCGCCAATGCCTTAATCAAACCCTCTGTCGTTGTTTCCTTCGAAATGTTGAACGTGACTGACGCTGCGAGGCACAACCATATTGTTTCAAGTGCCTTTCTATTGAGAAGGTTCCATTCTTCATCTGTCATGCCCGTCGACATCTTTGTTTTCCGCCCAATGGTAGGTACAGATCTTTCTAATACAGATAATCTTCCATCTGCATCTTCCACAGTGAGAAGTTTTGGCCATTAAATTTCTCGACCCTAAACTTACCATCTTCCGCCATTGCTCCCACTCAAACGAGGAACTCTTCTTTCCTGCGAGTTTGTCAGCCAAATAGACCTTCGACTCTGATACCAGTTGTTAGAAAATTATATATTACGGAGCAATGGAACACATAAAATATTGCAGAAATATAAACACAAAAAATTCTTAAAACAAGAGAGACACATATATACGTGGTTCTCCCAGTTTGGGCTACGTCCACGGAGAAACAACCAGTCCTTCCTTTTATATTATCTAGCAAACTGAAGAGATACAACCTACAGCAGATCCACTGTAACACCCTCTTCGCTCTCAATCTCCTCTCTCTTTTTCACTCATAATACAGATCTACATAGATGCAATACAATTCCCTCATATATAGTGAGGGGTTGCCTTCTAGGGAAAAAAACCCTAAATTAAACATAACTTCTATCGTTAGATCTCAGCCTAATGAACGGCCCAAATTGACTAGAAATTACTATACTTTTACAAGGCAATTTTACATCTATTCTAAGCTTCGGGGACGCTGCCCCCAAAACCCCCCACCAGGGGGGGGGCTCCCCAAAGGTCGCAGTCGCTCCCCCTGGACCCCCTCTGCAGCGAATATTTTACGGGTGGCGTTGCTGCCCCATTTCGAACTGGGGTCCAATGTGGCGATACCTTTGAATACAGAAGATAATCAGGCTCCACACCCAACAGTGTAACCTACTTATGTTTCACTATCTCGCCGACCTCCATTTCCTACTAATCATAACCCGATGAAGGTCATAATCCATGACATAAATAATAAGGACAATGGTGGAAGTGATAAGTTGAAGGTTTCCATCCATCAAAAGTTTATGAGCTTGGTTGTTGACATCTCTATATTTTGGTTGCAAGAGAGGATCCCATGGACTAGATTGCATCCTTTTCTTCCCTCTTCTCACATATTCATCTATGTGAGGGCATCATATTTTCCCACCTGCTGCCCACAACATCCTCCATGTGTTTGGATTTGCATTCGCTTTGGGATTTACTACATGAGTAATCATATAGGCAGACATATATATATTGACTTGATTATTATTGGTTGCATTCGCTTTAAGATTACACTTAATAATAACTTCTTCATATGCATGCTAGGTTAAGATAAATTGCATGATGAGTTTTGCATTAGAACTTATGTCATATGATATTTCTCATGATACATAGATAGATATTTTCATATTTTATTTTTTTTATTTTATGGCATAATATATAGCATGTACGATCATGAGACTCCGTGAAATCATGTTGCCTCATGTTTTTTTCCATCTATTATATGTGCAAGTGACAGTTCTATGGTAACTAAGAGATTGTTAGAGTTCTCGTGACCTCCCGTTTGAGCAGGTAAAATTTTAAGGATACAAATTTATTTTAAATTTTAGAAACCTTGGCGAATTTTACTAGTCATGAACATGCAAAGTATAAAATGTCTGGAGACACTTTTGTAAAAATATTCAAATTTATAATGATTTTATATACCTTTTGTAAAATTTTGGCAATTTTTAAGGTAAAATAATCTTATACCTTAAAATTTGGGCGAATTATTTTTAGAAAATATGGAAATTGACGAATCTTTTTTTAGGAAACAACATGGCAAATTAGCCCACTTGCGAATATTATCCGCCAAAATTTTCCCTTGAGTAGATTCGCCCACTTCTTCAAGAGATCACGTCCCAGTTGGAGCTTTTGTGGGTGATATCCCTAGGAGATTTTATTTGCTCCAAGATGGTCCTCAACTGGAAGCCACCAGCTAGCTCATTGTGTCATTTCTCCGCTACCTGAGCCAACCATATGGTCCATCGCCCATCTACCATGATCGTATGTTTGAAGGTGGACCTCTCGAACCTGAAGGTATGCCTTGTCATTTTATAATTGATTATTGTAATTTGCTTCTCATGGACACTTCTGGGCATGGATTAATGGGGAGATTCAGTGGAAATAATGGGTTAGATTTGTGCCTTTGTCCCCTAGACCCCTTTTGGATATTAACCTTGCATTCTAGTTCCGTGGGATCTCTTTTACTGACCATTTGGATTTAGGGATTCTATTTCACGGGAAACCCCGATTTTGGTTGCATGGTCCCACCCCCTTATCCGCTTATATAACCCTCTTTCCACTCATTATTACCCCATTCATCATTTCTCCCACCTGGGTCCACATAGATTTAGCTTGCCCCTTCCCCTCGCCCACACCTTGGGTCAGGCCTCAAATGATGCCTCGGAGGTTGGTGTAGCTAAAAAGAAAGACAAAAGCATATTTTGACCACATTCAACAGGAAAATGTACCACAAAATGAAAAATATGGTCAGGACAAACACATTTAGCACGTGGGAAAAATCCAATACATGAGCTCTACCCCATCATCATGGCCATCGCCCTGGTTCCTACAAGTTCTATGAGCCTCCTTCATCATATAGGAACCCATGATTGTCCCAACCCCTCATGGGCAATGAATCACCCTACCTTGGAAGGGGGTATTCACTGCTATATCTTATGCATCATGTTCTTACCACTTGAGACCCAAGTAGTTAATCAGATAAAATCATAAAAAGGAAAAAGGAATATAAATAAGGGTGGAAAAATCAAGGTCGAGGTATGTCAAGTCAATTTACTAAGTAAACTAATGCAAGTGTTTTACTTGTCAATCTGGGTTTGTAGACTTGGAAGCACGTCCAAAATATATGGATTTCAAGTAAAGTCAATTTCGAAAGGCAAGGCTCAAAAGTTAAAGGAAATGCATATTACAAATAAGTTCTAAGTTTAAAGAAACTAAAAAGTCTCTCATTCAAGATGCAGTAAAAAAAAGGAAGAGGCTCCTAACTTAGGAGGTCATGGTTATCCTTCCTCACAGTATTGTCCCCAAGAAGAGAAACTAAAGAGCAATAGTTTGTGATGTGTAGAAAGCAAGAGAAGAGGCTCCTAACTTAAGAGATCTAGGTTGTCCTTCCTCATAGTTCTACTCCAACAACATTACCATTGCATCAAATCATAAACTGGAATTCAAGAAACAAATCAAGAAATGCAAAAGGATGATTTTTAGTTGTGATTCATAATTTAATAGAAAGAGAATTTAACTTAAATCCTTGGTTGTCCTTTCGTATGAAAATTATTTTTTAAACCAAAATCATCCAAAAATCATGACACATCTAAATAACTGAATCATAAAACTAAAACAAGAAATATTGAATCAAAACTATGTTAATTTATACAAAATTTAACCAAAGTGTACTTAGCTTCGTATGGGCACCCTCCAACCTTGACTTGTACACATGAAAAACCCTTTAGCTACAGCTAACTCAATAAAACACTCACAACATGAACAACAAATACGACAATATAAATGATTCTTCAATTATCTCCAAAGTCTCTAATAGTGTCAATACAAAAATTACACCTTTGAATGGTTCATGAACTGTGTTTAAATAGGAAAATCTTAAACAAACTTTGCTAAAATGGCTCTAACATCCTTATCAATCCTGATCCATCCATACAGGTCGAACTCATCAAGTCTGGTTCACAAAATTAGGAAAATCCCACAAAATAAGAAATTTGCCCCTTTTTACTAGGGATTCCTGAATGACAAGTCAAGTTTGACCAGCGTTGATCGGGCATATGTTTGCTCAGTTTGACCGAGTCAATAGGTGTTCCTTCATCCGTGGTTCCCAATATTTCCAAATATACACTCAGATCTCGTCCAGGTGTCCTACACATATGACTTTAATGGAGCTATTACGAGAATTTTTAATGCATTCCAAATTTACTCTTAAAACCCAATTTTTACAGAAAATTCCAAAAATTGAAAAACTTAATTTAGCTACCTAAATATGAAAAATAGGAATAAAATGAGGTATATATAAGTGAAATAAGTGAAAATTGAGGACCAACATCTCCCCCTTGCTGATGTTCAAGCATATCTTCATGGTTGCTTCCTCCATTTAGATCTCCTGAGTGGTGATGCCCCTGTTGTTCCTGATCCTGTAGCTTCTTCCTGTGCAGCCTGAAGGAGAATGTCAATACCCTCATGTTTCCCTTCTCTGTAGATTGTATTTTTCACTTTTTGTTTCTCATATTTGTACTACCATAACTTTTTATCCTTTAGCCACCTATAGGCTTGTTTGGAGATGAGGATATTCTGAGTCTCAAGCTTTTTAATCTGCTTGTTTAATTTCTTGTTCTCCTTGCTTATGTTGTTTTTATTCTCTTTATACATTTTGTTCTCATTTTTCAAATGCCTCTCCATGATCTTGCTCACTTGCCAACTCTGTTATTTTCTTGAGATATAATGTACTTTGCATCTCTTTAGATTCTTCCCTAGTTTCTTTGGAATATGAGTGAGATTATATGGCTCCTACCCAAGAATCCTCAAAATAGGAGTCGTTCTCTACGGGCTCTTCCTGGACTTCCTCCTTCGATCTCCATATAATCTCATCAATTTGCTTTGATGTTTATGGAGGCTCAGTTTCAATCATTTTAATTTCTGGATCTTTTCCTTTGATGCTTGGTTCCTCTTGTGATCTTCTAGGCCTCCTAGGAATGGACAGAAAGGATTTATCCTTTTCAATCATAATGTCATCTTGCTTCCTCTTCGATCTTGTCTTGGGATACAAAGGAGAATGCATGATACTTCTTGTTACATGCAACTGCTCAAACTTCTCTTCAATCCTTGTTGTTTGTTCTTCAAAATGATGCTTATCCAAAAACGTCTGCCAAAGAAACCCCTTATTACTTACCTGATACTCAACAAGTATCTTGCTTAGCCCATGATGACAGATATTGGCTTCCTTGGCTTTTTTTTTGTTCTTGACATTCTCCACCATTTTGGTTAGACTATTTGAAAATAGGTAGGGTAAGTTGATTTTAAAATCTTCCTTTATGTGTTGAAGCAATTTAATATGATAGAGATATACCATACTGTACTGATTATCACAAGTGAAGTACTTATGGATAATCAAAACCAATTATGACCATGGCTCTCTGAGCCAATCTCTTGGAATCCATTTTGTTTCATCAAAGGATCCCTTCCTTGGTTTCTCAAGGAAAAAAGTCCATCTCTTTTCTTTAAAATGCAGACCCTTGTGATACTCTTCTCCTATCAAAGGAAGGTCTTCAATGGTATATAAATTTCACCAACTAGTTTTTCCATGTTCAAAATGCTCTATGAACTCCTGTCTGATTTTATCATCGTGACCATTGAAAGTTTTAAAAAACTCCATTAACCTTGCCTGGTATAGGTTCTCTATTGTATCCTTACTCCAGTTTTCTATTTTGAAGTCTCTACGTTAAATTTTGGTTGCCATTTGCATTTTCTCTGTGTACCAATTAATATAGCCTTGTCCAGTGAATAACCTCATCATGAATATAACAATAAAAATATATAAATTTTACCTTCTCATTCATGCAATCCTTGGATAAAAATCATGGTGAATGTACTTACCCGACTACTGTACCTTTGAAAAAAATGATATTACTTCCTCTGCCTTTAGATCTTCAATTTCTTTGTCTTCTTCTGCAAATGGTATTCAAAATAAATATTTTCTTTGTAAAACTGAGTAAAAAAACTTCACTATGTAAAAAGCCATGTAAAAAAAAATCTCTACTGCAAAAATCCCTCACTGTTTGCAAAATCGTTTTGAAAAATCCTCTTTGTTTGAAAAATTGCCCATAAAAATCCACGAAAAACCTTCTCTGTTTGCAAAATTTCGTTCCAAACTGCTCATTGTGCTCACTGTGTTTTTTTACGTGCAAAATTTGGCAAACTACATTTTTAAAATGCATGAGGAAATCTTTTTGGAATGATACCTGAGCTACAATTGAGCGTTGAAACCTTGTAGAGATGAGGTTGTTAAGGTTTGTTTGCTTCCTGTGTAAACATGCAATCCTAATTAAACTTCTCTTGTTTCTAGCAATTCGAAAAATCTTAGTCTACAGGTGGCAGAGCATTTTTAGGGTGACAGAGCATTACTTGAAGTCGTGTTTCTCTTATAGTATAACACATTTAAAATACAACTCAAGTTGAACCCTTCTCAAGAAAATGATGCAATCGTTGAGATCTTTTAACTGTTAGAGAAGAGCCCAAAATCCACTCTTACCTGATCACTGCGTGATTTATGGGATTTGATGGTGGATAGCTTAGTGCAGAGGAAATCCCGCTTTTGTGTTATCCTACCTCTTCTCCTTTTAAACACAATTTTCTTCCTTAAAAATGTTATTATCCTCCTTATTTCTCCACTCAATTATTCATGATATTTCTTCTGCACAAGGTTCTCCCTTTCCACGCAATTATCTTTGTGTATTCCTCAGTCAAACAAGGTTTGTCTTGTGTTTGTTTAGGTTGTGAACAAACAATGAATACACCTTTAATTCTGCGCTGGGTTATGGTGAATTATGGCTATGATGATGAATAAAACACTTTAGACAGTGTTCAATTGTTTTGTGAAATCCTTTGAAACAATTTTTGAGCATTGTTGCTACCTTTTCAACTTGAATAGCTTCCTGTCATTTGTACTTTGGCTACCACCTGTTTTATTTGATGCATCATGGTGTTTATGCACACAAAATAACTATACTCCCCTTTTGTACATAATTTACCACTTGTTTAAACTTGTACATAACTTACATTATGATTTTTCATTCTTATCACTATGTTGTTCCAATACTTCCATATTGTTTTCTGCTGAGACTCTATTCAGAAAGTATTCTTTATTGATAGGCTTATTATAAACTTTGAGTCTATGACCATTAACTAGAAATGAAATGGAAACTTCATCAATTATCTTAATCTTGATTGCTCCATTGTCAAAGATTTCTTCTATCTCATCTGGGCCAAGCCAATGAGTAGTAAACTTAGCTTTGAAATCTTTATACTTAGAGTCGAAAAGAAGTGCCCAGTCTCCCTTATGAAAAATTTTGTTTTTGATAAATTTGTCATGCCATTTGATTCTCTGTTGTTGTACTATTGATGTATGCTCAAATGCTTGTTGTCTGATCTCATCTAGTTCATTCAGCTGCATAATTCTCTATTGTTGGGTTTCTGACAGGTCCAATCCCAATTCTGCTGCAAGTTTAAATGTATGAATTTAAAATTTGATTAGTAACAAAACTTCTTTACCATATACCAGTTGATATGGGCTAAATCCAGTAGTATTTTCCATGTAATTATGTATGCCCGTAATGCATATTTTAATTTGTCTGACCAATATTTTTTATTCATTTGCACTGTCTTTGTCATGATGTTTTCCAAAACCTTATTACTAGATTCTACTTGTCCATTGCTTTTGGATGATACGAAGTAGACTTTCTATGCTTGATTTTGTATTTTTCCGTAACAAATTAGACAAGTTTATAAGTGAACTGTGATCCCTGGTCTGTAACAATCTATCTTGGAACTCCACATCCTACAAATATTTCTTCAAAAAGGAATGAAACCATTGTTTCTTCTGTTTCTCGTGCCACTGCTTTTGCTTCTACCCATTTTGTAACATAGATTGTACACACTAATATGTACCTCTTTCCATTTGAAGGTGGGTTAATAGGTCCCACAAAATAAAGAGCCCATTGTTCAAATGGTTCTATAAGTACTTGTGGTTTCAATAGCATCTCATATGATACTACAAGTCTTCCAGTTCTTTCACAGCTATCACATTTTCTGACATAGGCCCTTGAGTCCTTGAAAATCGCTGGCCAATAGTAGCTAAGCTTAAGCGCCTTGTATGATGTTCGTTTATCTTCAAAATGGCCACCACATGGTTTATCATGACATGCTTTTATAATATAAATAATTCCATCTTCTCTTCCACATATTCTTATCAATAGATCAAGACTAGTATAGAAGAGGTTACCATTGACCCAACTATATCTAGCACTCTCTCTGATTATTTTTCTTTTTTGCTTGCTAGTGAAATGCGATGGTAATATTTCAGATGATAAATGATTAGCTATATCTGCAAACCATGGGGTTTTAGCTGTTATAGAAATAGATGTTCATCAGGAAAGTTGTCTGAAATAGGAATAGGTTCGTAAGGAGAATGAAGTATTGACAGGAAAACTGCCACTTGATTATTTTTTCCTAGTCAATCTAGAACAATGATATTGAATTATTGCATTAGTAATGGCCACCTAGTAATTATGCCATCAGTAATTGTTTTATTCATTAAATAAATGATCTGTATGAATAAACACTTGATAGCCTGTTATATAATGCCTAAATTTATTGACTGCATGCACAACAACTAGCATTTCTTTTTCAGTTACTGTATAGTTTAATTATGCCGAAGTTAAATTTTTTCTTATGGAAAAAGTGGCATAGTTAAACAGATTTTCTTTTTGTCCTAGAGATGTTCCTATAGTTGTATCTTATGCATCAGTAGATATGTGGAATGACAATGACCAATTTAATCCTCTGAGAATGGGTGTTATAGACAATTTTTCTTTCAATTTTTCAAATGCATTTTGACAATCTGTAGTCCATTGAAACTCAATGTCTTTTGCAAGTAATTGGAACAAGGGTAAAGCTATTTTGTTGAAGTTTTCAATGAATCTTTTGTAGTATTCTGCATATCCCAATAAACTTCTTACTTATTTTTGTGTTATTGGTGGCATTAATTTTACAATGACTTGTATCTTTGCTAGGTCTACCTTTATTCCAGAAGAATAAATGTGGTGTCCCAATACTATCCCTTCAATTAGTATCATAAAACATTTTTAATTATTAAGGGATAAGTTTGTCTCTATGCATATCTTTAGAACTTTTTCAAGGTTATTTAAACAATCATCAAATGTACTTCCATAAATAGTAAAACCATCCATGTAGACTTCAATACATTTAAGGTCTACAAAGATAGCTAGAACTGCTCTTTGAAATGTAGTAGGTGCATTACATAATCCAAAAGGTAAAACATTATAAGAATATGTACCCCATGGGCAAGTAAATGTATTTTTATCTTGATCCCCTAATGCTATCTTGATTTGATTATAACCACTAAATCCATCAAGAAAGGAAAATAATATGTACCCCATGGACAAGTAAATGTATTTTTATCTTGATCCCCTAATGCTATCTTGATTTGATTATAACTACTAAATCCATCAAGAAAGGAAAATAACTTTGTCCCTGCCAATGAATCTAGTACTTGATCAATGAATGGTAGTGGGAAATGATATTTCAATGTTGCCTTGTTCAGTTCCCTATAGTCTACACATATTCTCCATTTTCCATTTTTCTTTGGTACCACAGCTAAGGGAGAAACCCATTGACTATTGAAGATGGGGTAGATAAATCCTACTTGTAATAGTTTCTGCAATTCCTCTTTCATTGTCTCCTTCATCATTGGATTCATTATTCTTTTTCGTTATCTTATTGGTTTGATTGTTTCATCTGTGTAAATGTGATGAATACATGTTTTTGGATAGATTCCTTGCATGTCTGTATAGTCCCAGGCCAAACATTTTGAATATTTCTGTAACAATGCAATTACCTATTGTTCTTGTGATAATTGTAGATTATTACCAATATTTAAATTCTTTCCAGGATTAATTTCAAGGGTTTTGCTTTGAGAATTGGTAATTGAGTTGATAGAAAAAGTGCTTTCAAATGAATTCTGCAATGATTGAATAGTACAATTTTCCTGAAAACGTTGATTTAAAAGATGATTTTCAACTTCATCTTGTGTTATTCATAGCTGCTCAGAAATATCAGGTTCTGAGATAAAAAGGTCTATTAAATCCTCAGTTTCTTCTTCTTCTCTAAAATTAAAGGCTTGATTAATTCTTAAAACGGGTATAGTTTCTTCTTGTTGGTCATCGAGCCATGATAGTAAAGAAATAGATTGAGCAGGAGGATAGAGTGTAACATGTTTCCTTTCATCTCCATGTGCTATGATCATGCTTCCTGATTTACATCTAATGAAGGCATCTATTGTGGCTAACCATGGTCTGCCAAGAATTAAAGGATGGCCTCCTAGATTTGTTTTTGTTTGTAAGATCAAAAAGTCTACAGGGTATTCCCATGAATACAAAGAAATAATGATGTCCTCAAGTATTCCTTCTGGTACAACTTTAGATCTATCTGCTATTTCTAAAATTGTAGTACTAGGTCAGATATTTGGCAGTTTTAGATACTCCATAGTTTATGTTGTCATGACATTTATAGCCGCTCCTAGATCAATTAAAGTTTTAAGAACTGAAAATTTATTGATTGCAATGGTAACCATAGATATCCCATGATCAATATACTTTTCAATTGTTGTTTTGCAAACATGAGACTAGCTAATTTGCCAATGACTTGGATTGTTGGTGGATCGCTTTTCTTTCTGTGAGTTTTCTTAATACATAATTCCTTTATTGTTTTTGTGTAGATTGGAATATCTTTGATAGCTTGAAATAATGGAATTTTGACATAAGAATTCTTTAATTCATCTATGATATCAATTTCAGGAAGAGAAATTGAAGTTTTCTAATCCACTTACCTTTCTGGGAAAGGCAATGTTTGAGTCATAATAGTTTTATTTTTATGAATTTGATTCCTTGGATTACATTTTTCAGATTGTTCTTCTTCTTCAATTTGTTCTTCTATGATAGGTGGAGAATATTTTTGTAGATCTTTTCCATACCTCACGTGGATGTCTTGAATAGGAATAATAGAATATGTAGGAAATAATGTTGTTTCTTCCACATTATAGGCTGACCTTTCCACTCTATTACTCGGATTTGCTACTGGATGAGCTGGTAACTGAGTTGGCCTGGGTGGTGGTTGGTTAGAAGGTAGCTGAAGATATTGAGGTTGAGTTAGTGCAGGGATTGATTGTTGTGTGAATGGATTTGATTGAGAGGATTGTTGGAATTGTTGATATGGAGATGATTGTTGAGGATATGGATTTTGATATGGACATGATTGTTGTTGATATGGTTGTTGAGGGTAAAATTGTTGGGGAGGTTGAGCTCCATAAGCATATCCTCACAAACTTTGTGAAGGTTGGTTTTGGTTTTGCTAAGGAGGCCAAACTTGCCATGGCATAGGAACATTCCATGAATTTTGATACTGAAAATTCTAGAGAATTTGTTGAGGAAACTGTTGAGATGTACCTGCAAAACGTGGTTACCAAGCTCTTCTTGGTACCACATAATAAAATCCTTGAATTTCTTCTAATTGTCCTGCTTAAAACTCTTCTAATGTTGGAAAATCATCTATGACATGATTTTTTGTACAAATTCCACAGACATGTATATTATCCAAAGGACATTCTCGTAAAGGATGCTTCTTCCTATAATTAGGACAAGAGATTGATAGTATTTATTCTTATTCTTGTTGTTTCTTATTTTCTTTTTATACATCAACTTGTGTTCTTAAGGTGCTCAAAAGATCAGTTTTAAAGTTTTTTAACAAACTCACAAACTCTCTATTTCTGCTCTTGTTACTCCTCATGTTGTTGATTTAGAAGCTCTTGAAGTTATATCTATTTTTCCTGTTTTGGCTCTACTTCTAGAATACTTCTGACATAATTCAACAATTTCATCGAATGGTAAGCATGAAATATTTCCTTTACCCATCACATTGAGAATATCAAGATGTTCATCTCGTATTCCTTTGAGAAAAATTGTTATAATGGTATCATGATTTAGAGAATGTTATTTTGATTTCTGTAAGTTATAAAGAAATCATTCTAAGTATTCTTCCAAACTCTCATCTTCTTGTTGATACATCCTAAAAATATCTTCGTTTGAATCTCTAGGTCTACAATAGAGTTGATATTTCTTAAGAAAAAATTTCCTCATGTTTTCCCAAGAAGTTATAGTGTGTTCTCCTAATCCCATAAACCATTTTAATGCAGCTGCTTTAAGAGTAGCAAGAAAAAGACGAAGCTTATGTGTATCATCAGTATAACTATAAGTACGACATAAGATATCGAATTCAAATATGAATAAATCAAGATATTCATAATACATTCCATAGAAATTTGGTAAAACCAAAGGTGAAATATTCTTCATTTTTACCTCTTCTCCAAGAATTACTCTAGTATCTAAAATTGGGAATCCAAAAGTAGCTTCTTCATCATTCTCTACTTTTTCATCTTATCTTCTCTTATAATCATATTCTCTTTTGGCATCTTCTTCTCTTTTCCTTTCTGCTTCTCTTCTTGTCTCTTCTTCCCTTTTTCTTTGTCATTCCTTTTCTTGTTTTTCATATTGTAACCTTTGTTCTGGAGTGAGTATTGGGATGCTAGATCCTTGCCCTTCGTCTACTATATCTTTTTCAGCAGTTTCAAATGTTTTAGTAACAAATTGAGATTGTGTATTTTCAACTTGTTTTGTGTGTTTAGAAATAGTTTCAAAGATAAGCTAATCTAGTTGTTCAAGGATAGGTTGATCTAATTATTCAAGAATAGGTTGATCAATTGGTTTTCTTGTCTCTCTTTGTTTGCCTATCGAAGATGTTCATGTTCTTTTTTCTCTTCACTTCTTAAGCTAACAAAGTTTGTCTTTCAACAAGTGTTAACCTTTGTCCTTAACGTTTTTTTTCCTCTAACTCTTCCAAAATTAGTTTTCCAATAATTTGTATATCTACCATTTTCATCTCTTTGTCTAGGCATAAATGACCATAATGAAAAATCCTAAGAAAATTTATGTTTATGTTTTTATGTTTTCTAAATGACCTTCCTAATTAGATTAAATTTGAATATGCTTCCCTGGAAACAACGCCAAAAATGTCAGGTCAATTTACTAAGTAAACTAATGCAAGTGTTTTACTTGTCAATCTAGGTTTGTAGACATGGAAGCACGTCCAAAATGTATGGATTTTAGGTAAAGTCAATTTCAGAAGGCAAGGCTCAAAAGTTAAAAGAAATTCATATTACAAATAATTTCTAAGTTTAAAGAAACTAAAAAGTCTCTGATTCAAAATGCAGTAAGCAAAGGAAGAGACTCCTAACTTAAGATATCATGGTTGTCCTTCCTCACAGTACTATCCCTAAGAAGAGAAACTAAAGAGCAGTAGTTTGTGATGTGTAGAAAGCAAGAGAAGGGGCTCCTAACTTAGGAGGTCCTGGTTGTCCTCCCTCACATTTCTACTCCAACAACATTACCATTGCATCAAATCATAAACTGGAATTCAAGAAACAATTCAAGAAATGCAAAAGGATGATTTTTAGTTGTGATTCATAATTTAATAGAAAGAGAATTTAACTTAAATCCTTGGTTTTAATTTCATATGAAAATTATATTTTAAACCAAAATCATCTAGAAATCATACAGAAATCACAACACATCTAAATAACTGAATCATAAAACTGAAACAAGAAATATTGAATCAAAACTATGCTAATTTATACAAAATTTAACCACCAAAGTGTACTTATCTTAGCATGGGGCCCTACAACCTTTCCTTGTACACCTGAAGAACTCTTCAGCTACAGCTAACTTAATATAACACTCACAGCATGAACAGAAAATAGAATAGTAGAAATGATTCTTCAATTATCTCCAAAGTCTCCAATAGTCTTAATACAAGAATTACACCTTTAAATGGTTCATGAATTGTGTTTAAATAGGCAAATCATAAACAAACTTTGATAAAATGGCTTTAACAGCCTTATCAATCCTAATATATACATACAGGTCAAACTCATCAAGTCTAGTTCACAAAATTAGGAAAATCCTACAAAATAAGGAATATGCCCCTTTTTACTAGGGATTCCTGAATGACAGGTCCAGTTTGACTAGCATTGATTAGGCCTGTGTTTGCTCAGTTTGACCAAACCAATAGGTGTTCCTTCATCTGTGGTTCCCAATATTTCCAAATATATGCTCATATCTCACCCAGGTGTCCTGCAAATATGACTTTAATGGAGCTATTACGAGAATTTTTAATATAGTCCAAATTTACTCTTAAAACCCAAGTTTTCCAAAAATTTCCAAAAATTGAAAAACTTAATTTAGTTACCTGAATATGAAAAATAGGACTAAACTGAGGCATATATAAGTGAAATAAGATGGAATATGGTGGTAAATATATGGATTTAGGATAGGCAAAAATGACCAAAATTGAGGACCAACATCTCCCCCTTGTTGATGTTCAAGCATGTCCTCATGCTTGCTTCCTCCGTTTGGATCTTCTAAGTGATGATGCCCCTGTTATTACTGATCTTGTAGCTTCTTCCTGTGCATCCTGAAGGAGAATTTCAATACCCTCATGTTTCCCTTCTCTGTAGATTGTAGTTTTCACTTTTTGTTTCTCATATTTGTACTGCCATAACTTTTTCTCCTTTAGCCAACTATAGGCTTGTTTGGAGATGAGGATATTCTGAGTTTCAAGCTTTTTAATCTGCTTGTTCAATTTCTTACCCTCCTTGCTTATGTTGTTTTTATTCTCTTTATACATTTTGTTCTCCTTTTTCAAATGTCTCTCCATGATCTTGTTGTCTTCCAGCTCAATTGTCAACTCTGCTATTTTCTTGAGACATACTTCACTTTGCAGCCCTTTAGATTCTTCCCTGGTTTCTTTAGCATATGAGTGAGATTATGTGGCTTCTACCCAAGCATCCTCAAAATAGGATTTTTTCTCTATGGGCTCTTCCCGGACTAACTCCTCCAATCTCTATATAATCTCATCAATTTTCTTTGATGTTTGTGGAGGTTCAGTTTCAATAATTTCAATTTCTGGATCTTTTCCTGTGTTGCTTGGTTCCTCTTGTGATCTTCTAGGCCACCTAGGAATGGACAAAAATGATTTCTATTTTTCAATCATAATGTCATCTTGCTTCTTCTTCGATCTTGTCTTAGAATACAAAGGAGAATGCATGATACTTCTTGTTACATGAAACTGCTAAAGCTTCTCTTCATTCTTGTTGTTTGTTCTTCAAAATGATGTTTATCCAAAAACGCCTTCCAAAGAAACCCCTTATTCGTTACATGATACTCAATAAGTATCTTGATTAGCCCATGATGATAGATATTGGCTTTTTTTTTGTTCTTGACATTCTCCACCATTTTGGTTAGGCTTTTTCAAAAGAAGTAGGGTAAGTTGATTTTACAATCTCCCTTTATGTGTTGAAGCAATTTTATATGATAGAGATATACCATAATGTACCGATTATCACAAGTGAAGTACTTCTGGATAATCAAAGCCAATTCTAACCATGGCTCTCTGAGCCAATCTCTTGGAATCCCTTTTGTTCTGTCAAAAGATCCCTTCCTTGGTTTCTCTAGGAAAAAGGTCCATCCCTTCTCCTTAAAATACAGACCCTTGGGATACTGGAAATTATTCTATTATTAAGTATGAAGATTATTTGTCTTCAAAAATTAATCATGCAAACAACAAATAAAATCACAACTTCAAATTTCTCAAATAATAACAGGAACTGAGAAAAATATGCATACACATAAAATTTAGACACTGATATTTTTGGACAATAGTCCCTGGAAAAACCCCAATGTGGAGAAAACCAATTCTGTAGATGAGGGTTTTATTATTATTAAATCTTCAGCAAATTGATAATTATAAACATCTTGCCTGTTACTAAGAAAGCTCCAAAAAAATTTCTTCTCTTGGCCAAATCGACCTAGAAACCACAAAGTCTCCCTCTACAAAAAAGCTTCGCCTCTATTTGTTATTTACACTCCTACCAAGCAACTCACATTGGTGTTTGTAACTTACACTGGATGCTCCAGTAATTCGCACTGCCTCCAAGCTACAAGAAAATATGCCTCCATCAAGTCGTCTAACCAACTCACACTCCCTCTAGGAAAATTATCCGATAACTAGAAACTAAATTGAGCCCCTATGTCACATGCACTGGAAAAATGGCTACTCGCACTACTAGATTCGACCTTTCTTCTACTAATGAATTCGACCTCCTTCCTCCCACTAGAAACTGGAAATCAATCAAGAAACATTCTCTAAAAAATTTCTCCTCAATATTCATTATTGAAACCCTTTTGTTGGTGTCCTCCATTGCGCCCCTGTTGTCAATGCAATTTTTGTCTCGAATTTGATCTCCAAGTGCCCCATAGATTTCCTCTTATAATCTTGTTGTGCAACCAACGACCATGATATAATCTCAATCGATTGCTACAATCATCTTGATCACATCACATGAATTTTCTAGAAGTCACTAGAGGAAAATCGATTTGTCTCAATTAATCTAATTTAATTAACAATTATTCCTAAGTTAGGAAAATAATTAATAATTGGATAATTAATCTAATTAAGACATTTCCCTTAGAATTTTTCTCTAATTCTTGGAGATAATTATCTTATTGTATTCCTTAACCTCATAGACACCAATAAAGACTAGAACACATGTCTAAGTTACAAAAAACTAACATTAAATACCTGTAATTACTATTAAGGGCCTTTTTTTTTTTTTTTTTTTTTTTTTTTTTTTTTTTTTTTTTTTTTTTTTTTTGTTATTTTTTTCTGAGTTATTCCGATGATACTCATCGGAAGTATCACTTTCTTTATTATTATTTCTGGGTAGTTAGCCTAGGTGTCAACTATGGTTTTTATTTTCATTTTGAGAGGGTATTCCTTTCAAGTTCAACCATTCCTGGCTTTATGAACAGGAATTTTGTCATTTGATTCACATATGTAGACAAAGGTGTCAGATTCTATGGGGAAATCATGGATGGATGTGGGTTGTAATAAATTGTGAAAATTAAAAAAGGTGGTGTGAAGTTGGGAGCGTCACAAAAAAATAACACTGACTAGAATTGGCAGATATTGATGGGGCCATGGCTCGCTTCAGTGATCCCTTTGATCTTGGTTATCTATCTTCAGCACACCATCAAATGATCATGGAATTGGAGGCTCGAAATAGACATATATTGAGATTAAAGGTGGAATAATATTGCCTCAAGAGCCGTGCCAAATGGATATGAGGGGGAAAAATACAAAAAAAATCACAATTTTGCCACACACAAAAGAAGCAAAAATACTATATGGGATATTGTGGCTGGCTCGGCAAAGAAAATATCCAATTTATTAGACATCCACAAGGAGTCTATTAGATATTTTAGGATCTTTTCTAGGAATGGGAGGAGGTGGACATTGATAACCAATTCCACTACATTTAGTCATATCCTCAGATGTTCTTTACGGATGATTATGTGTTTGTTGGTGGGTCGATTGCGTTTGAAGATGTTTCTTTTGTTCTTAAATATTTCTCCAAGGACAAATGCCCTAGACTGGATGGTTAGAAAATGGAAATATTTACACATTTTATTGATACCATGTGTGGTGATTTACTAAATTTAGTTGAGGAATTGAGGTGTGAACGAAATATATCGGGTGTTGCAAATGCGAATTTCATTGCTCTCATTTCCAAGTATTCGAGTCCATCTTTATTCTGATATTATCAGCCCATTTCATTATGTAATATTACATATAAATTGATCTCTACGATGATAGCAACTCGCCTAAATGAAAAACTAATATCCCATATTACCCTTCAACAATTCGGTGTTTTGAAGAACCATCAAATTTAGGATATCATGGCCATTTCCCATGAGAGCTTACACTCTATAAAGGTTTGAAGGAAGGAGGCTATCATTATAAAATTGGATCTTCACAAAGCTTATGACTATGTGGACTATAATTTTATACGGTTGATCTTGGACAAGATCGAGTTATATATTAGGGTTGTTAATTGGATAATTACCATGGTCAGTTATGCGGTTATGAATAACGGAGTTCCATATATTTTTTTTGGGCTTATCAAGGGATGCGATAGGGATGCTCTCTGTCTCCATTATTGTTTATGTTGGTCATTGATGGGTTGAGCAAGATTATATCGACAACAAAGATGAAGGGGAAATTTGTTGGACTTCATATCATGAAAAATATTTTTGTTTCTCACCTTATGTTTGTTGATTACGTTCTTCTATTTGGATAGGTTTCTTCAAACCAATGGATTCATCTATTCCACATCATCTCAAAATTTAGTGATGCTTATGGTTTAAATATGATCGAATTAAATCATGTCTCATCCATCATCCAATAATCTAAACAAAATTGTGGAGATTGCAAACATTTATCTTGTTGGTACCTCTCTTATGGATTCTAGTTTCAAATATCTTGGCTTCAACTTGAAACCAAATAGATATCTCAACAAATATTGGCAGTGGTTGATAAATAAATTTGATGGTAGATTGCCTACGTGGACTCATAAATGGCTGACGATTGGTGGCAAAATGATTCTTGCACAATTGGTCTTACATAATATTTATGTATACTGAATGCATTTATACTTTCTCCCCAAACATATCATTAGCAAAAACCAACATCATTATAGTTAAATTTCTCTCATCTGGTGTGAAGGGTGACCACAAGATACATCTTGTGCATTTGGGGGAAACCACCCGGCGGAAGGAATTGGGCAGATGGGGCTTAAAAAACATCAAAATTTTTGGATGGGCTCTACTGACTAAAATTTTATGGTGTGTGGTATCCGACACTAGTATTTTGCATATGTTCGTTAAGGGGAAATATTTAAAAAAATCAATCTCTCCATGCATGGTTAAATAATGGGGCATTAACTACAAAAAATGGATCCTACATCTAGCCAGGATTTATGAAAATAAAATAGTGGCTTATTGGAAATATTCGTTGGGAGATAGGTTCTGGCATGATGGTTGAAGTTGGGTTGGATCTCCTTCATGGGTTTTAGCGAGATTACACTTTTCCAATCGAGATCATGCAACACCTACACAATAGGGGCATCTTCTTCATAAACCAAAGTAGATTTCGATTTGTTACAGCTTTATCCCACTTGGAAATGTGTTGAGAAATTGGGATTAATCAATGATAATGCTACTATATGGGGGGATTGCATTACAAAAGTATACCAGGCGATTATTTCACTCAAGAATTATGTTGATAATCTTATATGGAATAGACGTCTTATCCCGGGACTTTTATCAATACAAGAGATCTATTGTCATATTTCTTCTACTCTTCTGGCACGTACAAATATATGTTGGTTCAGGAAGGTTTGGTCTTGGCATATGCCTTTAAAAATAAAACCTTTTGGCTAGCTAGTGTGGAAGAATAATATTCTCACTTGGGAGAATCTTTGCAAGAGGGGATCTTATAGACCTGTTAGATGTTATTTATGTCGGGGTTCTGTTGAAAACGTTTTACGCTTATTCCTCCAATGCCCTTTTGTTGTCGCCATTTAGGTAAGACTGTTACAGAGCTTAAATATTAGTGCATGTTGGAGTTTCCTAACTATTGAAGCTTTCTTTATGGTGTGGATAATAAATTCCAAGGAAGACGAAACACTTCGATTTTTCATCTTCTGGGGTATATGGCGAGGGAAGAACATCATTATTTTGAACATTCCATTTTGAAATTGGTAGAATTAGCAACAAGATATGTGCATATTTCAAAGAATATGGTTAGGTGGCTCAAAAGGGAAAACTTAGAAGATTCAAAGCTATAAAATGTTTGGATCTATATCTGACTAGCTTCTTTGATGGGGCTGCACAACAAATGTTTTGTGGTTGTGGGATTCATATTGCTTTATCCTAGGAATTTCACTATCATTTTTTTTGGAATTGTGGGCCAAGGACCAACTCCAGGGTTGAGGTTATAGCTCTATGGGGATTATTATATTGCGCCAAGTGGTTGCATCTTGAATCAATGTACGTATTTGGCAACTCAAAGGTCACTATTAATTAGAGCAATACTAGATATTAATTTGAGCCTCCACTCTTTAGCAACTAGTAGCGTAGGATCCTAAAGTTGAAGGGCTTGTTTCAAATGGTTTCATTTTCCCATGTTTACAAATAAAAAACTCTATTGTTGACACCCTATTGAAAAAGGGCATCTCTATTCAGGTGAGAGGGATTCACTAGTATGCATATTTCCTGGGAGAACTACAAAGCTCTACCAAGATTCCTTTCGTCTGAGTTATTTTTTATTTTGGTGCTTATAGATGATCTGAATGATGGAATTTACATATGGTTTTTGTGATGGAAATTATATATAGTTTTGGTATTATAGATGTAGTAACATAGTCTTTATTGCCTAAATTTTTCTTTTTGATGTCAATATGAGACATATGTAATTACAGATTGATGATGAAAATGTGATCTCTTAATGACATGGTCATGACTACGATATTTCATGAATATCAGACATATGTAACTGCCTTTTCATTAATAGAAAACCTGTTGATTTTTCCTTCCAGAAAAAAGGGTTGAAATATGAAGTGCATAAGGATGAAGAAAACAGTCATGGTTCAGGTCCTCAGTGCCTCTCAACAATCTTAGATACTGATTCAAATTGACTCATCAGGATTGGGATATAATGTCAATGGAGAATCGCAAGAAATTTGCAGAGCAATGATACTAACCATGATTTCCTTGAAAATGAATTCAACATTAAAAATACACTTAAGATTGCTAATAAAGACTTTCTCCCAAAAGAATAAGAAACTTAAGATATAAAATTAAATTAGCAATTAAGCAGAGACTGAGTAGGGTTGGAGCGTGCCACTGGCATTAACCTTATTCTTTCTTCTCGGGATGAAATGTATTCAAAGGTGAAATTCCATCAGATTTAGGGCTTTGTAAAAGCCTTACAAAGTCAGATTTCTTTGACATTTTTTTGGATGCCACTCCAAATTTGATAGCAACTTAATCAGAATTTATTGTTCAGTTGGGTAGAGTGAGACAACGCATAAGAATCATCGTAACAAGCTGACTTGCTAAATGTTGTTTCTATGTTGGTTATGGTTTTCTCTTTGGCCAACTCACTCAGTTTTGGGTGACGATGAGTTTTCAAAACTCAACACCTCTCATTTAGCTAATAATTTCCAGTTAGTGTAATTCAGATATATTTGTGAGTGTTGTTATTTGGGACTTATCCTTTAGTGTAAACATCAAAATTTCATAACAAGGAATTTATTTTACATGTTGAATATTGCAATTTTCGAGGTTGGCCCAACACATGTAGTATAAATAAGTAACTGATGCATTTTGTGAATTGAAATTGGTTGGAACACTCTTCTCTAAGAGCGATAGCGATGGGAATTATTACCAGGGGTTCATAAAGAGATCAAAGTCGTATGTCATGTTAAGGAAGTGGGGAATATATGGTTACAATGTTTTGGATTCAACTACACCTTATGTCTGCTATGGAAATGATAGACCCTATATAAAGATTATGTCCACACTAGGAATAAATAAACATTTGACACAACTGCAAGAGTTCAATTTTGAATTCAAAGCTACTTACTCTATTCGAAAATTGACTCTTGCCTTTCATGTAAAGTCATAGAAGAAAATTGTTATCATCATAACGTAGATAGAGTTTCATGTGAAAGAGGTAGATTTCCAAACCGCGAGAATTATTTTCTCGAGGATTTGCTAAAGAGGAGCAGAAGGGAGTCCTGAGCTTCCAGTTTTTGGTGATTTTCTTGGACATCATTCAAAATAAGTAAGCATATGAACGAGGACTTGCCAAAGAAGTCAGGGGAGGAGGAATTCAATACTGTCCTTTTTTTTGTTCTCATGATGTGTGAAAAACAATACGCGGGTTTTGATGAAATGCAGGAACAACAAAAAAACTTCTTAGGCAAGTTAGAGCATTTCATAAAAACTGCAAGGAACTTAATCTATGATAATACGCTGGAGTGATCAATGGATTGTAATGGCCAGATTCAGGTGATGCCCAAATCGACAAAATGCAAGACCCCAACCCTGATAAAGTTTAAAGAGGAGAGGAGGATCCCCATTGAATTGGTTTGCTGAAACAACTTGTGAAAAGAACAATGGCAGCGATTGCATGCGGGACACCCCCCCCCATTTTGTTTTAAACCTTTTTGTAAAAAAAAAGAAGACAATTTAGCAGTTGTATTTGAATCATCTTTCTAACTAATTTAGATAGATAGCTTAGGGGAAAAAAATAAATACCATAAACAAGACAGAGAAAGGGTTCAAAGTTCTAGAGTTTGAGACAATTTTGTAATGAATAATCTCTCAGAAACCAGTGAATAAAATATTAGTTTGATTCCAGGTTTTGGGAAAATTGCAATATGTATTGTATCTTGTTTTCTCTTGTGTACTTAGTATTTCATGTTGTGTTTTTATTTTGTTGAAGGAGGTGTGTGTAGCACCAGGATTGCTTGAATCAATATTATAGATTTGTCTATGCAACAATATGTTTCAAATGACACCTGTAAGTTGAGTAAGATAACCTTAATGGGCACTCCATCTCTTTCAAAAATGCATTCATATTTTTTGCTTCATTCATCAATTTCACTCTTAGGTTTAAAACTTGAATTCTATCTAGATGAATTTTTAATCTTGTTTCTTCTAAATTTCCTCTTGCCATCTCATGAATTTAAAAGCCTACAACCCTCAATGACCTAGCCATTCTAGTTGTAAATGATGGATTTCTAAAGTCACATTAATCATTGCATTTTATATCAATGCAACCCCAACCAATATTTAAAATTTTAATGGAGTTTGATAGATGTCCTAGGAACTAACCCCCTACAGCCAAGGGTTGTCTCCATGGAACAACAACAATAATGGGAGGGGATGTTCTAAAAAACCTACCCATAGGTTATTAATGCCACAAGGCGACGAGGAGACATCCAGGCTGAAGAATGACTGTGGTTTGATGTCTCCCTCTTAGGTCTACAATTGTCGTACTATGAGTGTTATACCTGCATTTCCCCCACACACCTCCATGATTTCTTTCAGTATTTTTGAGCTTCGGGTGTCTTGCACTACAAGGCTTGCATTTCTTAAATGGGTGGCTTTGATAGACCATCCTCTGGGCCATGTTGTCTTAGTTTCCATTCTATTCTATTGTTTCCCTCTGTTGTTTGATCATGGGTGGGTGGACATTGTTGGGTGTCTTCAAGCTACCCCTCTTCTCTTGGGCCTCACTTTATGCTCCTCTCCCCCTTAGTTGTGTGCTCCTAAGGAAATGGTCTCTGGTTTATGGGGCCCTTCTTGTATTGCTCACCTACATCAATTCCTCCATTCTATTTTAGTTTGTCCTTCTACGAAAGACATGGAAACTTACACTGATAATTTACCTCTCTTGCAAGTTCGACAATTGGTCATATGTTGATGTAGAGAAACATATTACAAAGTAAGAGGGGGCTCTCACGCTCAATAGAAAGTCAAATTCTCATCTCGCTTGTATCATTTTCAAACACCTCCAATCATTCAAGTAGAGGTTGCAAAGGCTGAGAGAGATATGATGGAGGAGAGTGGATGCTTATTGCACTGAGAGACGCTCTCCAACCCAGTATGGAAGAGATGTTGTAATGGCATGTCATGTAAACATTTTGACTCAATAAAATTACATTAAAATAATAATAATAATAATAATAACGTGAAACATTTTTATTCAGTCAAAATAAAATAAAACTAATAAAAAAAATTGTTAAAATAAAAATAACTTCATGGCATTCACTCATAGTATTGACTCATGGTATGAGAACCCATGGTATTCATGTGGAATATAGCCTATTTAAAGGGGGAAATTAAACCAACCTAATTCCATCTTAACTCTGGATCTACAAATTGTCGAGAGGGATCAAATCTCCTGAGATTCAAACCTCTTTTAAAGTGAAAAGAGATTTGATCCCTCTTGGCTCTTGGTAGATTTGGATTTAAGATGGATTTAGGTTGATCTGACACAAACATAGCAGGGGCAGTTGTGGCTTGGGTCCTTGACACTAGTCATACCTATGGCCACAATAATTAGTCCATGCACATGGTGGATTTATACTGGCAAATGAAGACTTTGTTGGGCATAGTTTTACTGGACATAAATGGAGAAAATGAGGATATTCTCCTTATGCTTAATGCATTGCAACTATTTTTAAGTCCCTAAATGGTCGCCTATAGTAAATCAAAGACCATCTTGGCTACCCTCTCGACCTAAGAAGATCTCCTAGCAAGGGTAAAGCACACATGGTAGTAGTCCCCTCTAACTCATCTCCATTGGCATGACTTGGTGTTGCCTCTTTGGTTTTCTATTTTGTTTTTTTATTATGAGCATATCTTTGGTTCTCTGATTATCAACATATCTTAGTCACTTAGCTAAATAATTAAGGTATATAGACCAAACACTTAGCTCATTTTTATCTTTGTTTTAATCTTTATACATGAATGCTAAAAAAAATATGATTTTACCACTAATCAGACTATATTTTCTATATTCTTTTGATAAATCTATATAATTTTCAATTTTAAAAATACTAATCAGAAATAAATTATAATTTAAAGAATAAAAATACGAAATTAAATTTATTTCTTTATGAATTTACTTTATTTTCCTTTTTCATATAAATTTTAACCACGGGAAAAAATTTAATATATTTTAAAACAATTCAAATAATAAAAACAATGGAAAAAGAAAGAAAGAAAAAACACTCAAGCTTCATGTTAGAAAAATTGAGGTCGCTTATTAGTCCCTACCGAGCATAGCTGGGACTATTGTAATCAGAATGGTGGCACTAAACATTAACTTGACCTTGTTACTATCATGAATAATGATGAATAACGAAATTTTTTAGGCTACATTGTATTTTCGATAGTGAAATTAGTTTTCTGGGACTATTGTAATCAAAATGGTGGCGCTAAACATTAACTTGACCTGGTTACTATCATGAATAATGAGGAATAACATAAGCTTTTAGGCTACATTGTATTTTCGATAGTGAAATTAGTTTTCGTCATCTAATTTGGCCTCTTCCCAAGGTGTGGAGGCTATAAATTTAATTTATATTCATTTTTGTCCTTCTAAATTTTCAAATATTTTTCATATCTAAATTAATTCCAGCGTTAGTTGATTAGCATTAAATATTTAGTGTACGTTTGCCAATGTTATGTTTTTGGTAATATATATGTGTTTTCATATAGGGAACAGGCCACACCACATGAACTACTTTGTACTACTTGTTAGTCGACCAACCATCTGCATGTATGGCAAGCCATCTGCAATCTACATGTACTACTTGTCAGCGAGCAATGTTTCAATGTTTCTGAAGTAGCTCTGGTGAGGTGACTGAGCAATGTTTCAGTGTCTCTGAAGTAGCTCTGGTGAGGTGAGGTAGGTGGGAACCAAATTGCATGCACTAGTCTCCTATCGTATGATAGGAGGCAACAATGAATTCACAACATTAAGCAAAAGCAGTAGTAGAAAAAGAGGAGGAATCAACAGGGTTGGTTAGGTAGAGTTAGCCCAACTTGGTCCTCTTACAAGCACCTGAAATGCCCCTCCCAGAGGATAAGGGCTTCAATTTCGAGTGCTCTGTTTTGAGCTTCTAATGATGTCAAATTGAAATCGAAGTCTTCAATTTGGAGTAGAGTACAACGAAAAACTTCTTCTTCTGCGGTATATATATGCATCGTTTCATGGTGTTATGAGTAGATTTTATACTTTTACCTTTTTTCGTTCATGAATTAGCTATGTATATGTGTTAACTTCAGAGTTGAGTTTTTCTTTGAGGATGGCCTACTTGCCTTAGCTACCATGTAACATTCCCTTCTCCGTCTTCCATTGTTGATAACGTGTTCAAAAGCCCCTTCATCTGTTTGTTCCATTCCCATCAAATGATGTATGTATGCATATGTTTTTGAATTCCTTAGAAGGTAGGGCATTTGAAGAGAATCATAGCACAAAACCGTAAGCCTGAAAATAAAATCAAGCCACAAAAAAAATCAAAGCACTTACCATTGTAGTCTCTGCCTTAAGAAAAAAAAATAAACAAATAAACTTCTTTAGTCCCTTGTAACCTTATCTTTCTGTTTCTAATATACAATCTGAAACATTAAATATACTAGATTTCTTCATATGTTTTTACTTATAACTTTCTTAATTTTTTGCAAAATATGTTTTTACTTATAACTTTCTTAATTTTCTGCAAAATTGCTCTATCTGGTGCTTGTCTGGTTACTTCCTATACTTCACCGCCCCCGAGTAGGATTGCCTCTTTTTGTTGTGTTGATCTGGTGCTTGGCTGGCTCCTTCCTATGCCTCACCCCTTCTAGCCAAAACAAAGATAGAATGTATGGCCTATGTTCCACCAACTTATGCTTATGCCCATGCCGTGACTTACTTTGAGGTTGGCTTACTCTTACATAAGCGTAGAGGTGGTTGCAAGGTAGTTATAATGAGATGAGAGATGAACTTCGGGCTGGCTTGCATTTGGAGCTCACGCAGAGGTAGCTATTAAACTACTGGATGGATTATATTTGGAGCTCACTCACATGGATATTAAACAACAACAAAGAGGGGTCGGTCCCAGAGGGGTTAGGGGAAAATATGTTGATTTATGATCACTTCCCAATAATGAGCACGACGAATAGAGAAAGGTACTTGGTTATGGAAAGAGAGACAATTGGTTAGATAGTGGGCCGAGAGTCGAATAAGTGGTAAAATTGTGGGCCCACAGGTTTAGACAAAATTGTGGGCACATAGGTTCAGACAAGTTACGAGAAGCTTCCAATCATATTATAGTACCACATATGTGAATATAGCAACACCATATCTAAGGCCAATTTCAGGAACATCGCATCCTAGAACATCACTAAAGTCGTTGTGGCCTAGCTTTACTAGTTCTATTGATGCTTCAATTACTGGAACAACCGGTGCTGATGGTGCCATGCACTTGGAATTTCATCTGTTGTCGGGTAGATAACTACCCTAGCTATTGGGTCAACCTCTATGTATTATGGGTTGACAACTAGAACTGGATGAGACAGTGATGGTGACTCGACCTTTCTTGCTTATGGTGATAGTGAGGATGCAGTTGGGTTTCAAAGAGATGAAATTGGCTTTGCGCGTGCCTCTGCCTATTATGCCTTAGCCTCTATTTCCTTTGCTTCAATGACCAGTTAAATCGCTTACTGCTCCGAAAAATCTTTTGATCCAGAAGGGATGCTACTGACTATGCTTTCTCTGTAACTGATACTGGGTCAACCATTATTGGATATGTCTTTATGGGAGGCTCCAAATATAGAAATTCAATAGGATCTACCTTATTAGGATAAGAGCTAGTATTGAGTGCAAGTAAGGTAATCAAGTGTATTTGTACTAACCAATTAGCATGTTATGTTATCAGTAATTCCTAAGAAATTGATTATGGAAAGTGTTGTTGTGACAGTAGTCATGAACAGACCATTGCAATGATACGTCTGTTGTTAGTAGTTCAGTAATTAATTATTCACTCGGTTGATCTAAGAAGGTAAGGTAGGTAGGTAGGTACTAAGAAACCTCCATTTATCAAAGTCTAATTAATAGACTCAAGGTTGTAGTTTCGTACACATAATTCATAAGGGTCTAGCCGGATGGTCGGAATCGTCCCCCAACCCGATCAAGTTCCTTCTCCCAATCTGTCTGTCTATGTGTCTAGCTGGCTAGTAGCGGTAAAGGCTATAGAGTGACACTTCCTTCCCTCTCAACTCCTCTAATCAAGCTAGGTCCACAACTCATTTAATAATAGAAGGTTCCTTCCCCCTTCGCACTCTCTATGATCCTGCCTGATAGGCTAGGTTAATCGATAGACAATACCACATCTTATGCCCTAGCCCCCAATCGTGACCTAGGTTAATGCGAGGTAAAAGAAAATAATCCATAAGCCTAGGTTTATAGAGTGAAATTCCCCTCCCAATCAATAGGCTTTGTATCCACTTTCTATATGTATCTCAGGTTATACAGCAACCGCAACTCAGAAGATTACGCGAAGGCATTTACTTTCAACTTGTTGAGGCCATTTCACGATGAAAATTGCCAAAAAACTACTTGATTCACTAATACGCCCCACCTTACTAACCATAGGAAACTAAAGGGATAGTAGCATGTCGGGAATGCTCATAATCTATTATCCAACAGGCTTAAATAGGAAACTGAGAGCGCACACATATACATAGGGCCATACGCATTGGTTGTTTCCCGCCATGATTGCTATGGAAGGAAGGTTAGGTGTGCATGCTCGGGACCTTGACTCAAGGTAGGTTCTTATAAAAGCTTCATTCCTCTTGCCCTAGTGAACGATTATGCCTTTCCCGAAGCTTTTTACTTGACTATTGCCTGATCCACTAAAGATTTTATTAATGAAAAGGTACTTGTTCCTTAGGTAGGTTTTGGGGCCAAGATCTTCATTAGTAAAGACAATATTGCAAGACGCATCCAACCTGAAAATTAGATTAGCGGGATTTCCACGAACATTCATTCAAATGGGAACTCAGGTCCTATCGCATAGGCAGATTTGGAAAGAGCTACCTTAGAGCCTCCTTTATTTACATATCTCTTCTACTTCTCCCACCGTTCCTCTTATGAAATAATATAAAGGTCATAATTACCTAATAGTTGGTACTATCCATGCCTTCCGAATGCAACCCCTAATCGAAACCTTGGGGATAGACAAGGCCCATATTATTTCATCATTTAAGCAATAAATTGATGTGAAATAGAAAGGTTTACTGGTGAAAGCAGGCCCTACCCTATATCAAGGAATAAAATATTGAATTATACTACATTATTTCATTATTTAAGCTTGTTCTTGTTAATTATGCAAGTCTCAAAGGAAATCACTGTGAATGGATTAAAACTACGGAATGGAATTTTTCTGTTGGCTCGATTGTAAACACACCTTACATTCAAGTACAGTGAATAACACTGTACCAATATAGTTGGTGTTGTCTATTTCTATGGTATTCATTGCATTGTCTTGATTGTTTATTAGGGAGAAAATTAGGAATCTTGAGCTTATTGCTATTATGAGTTCTTTATATTGAATTTTATGGTAGATCCCAATTGAGATTCATTGTATGGTAGTAGTTAATTGCATAAGAGCTTGAATATGGAGTATCTTATATATGTATAATCTGAGCAATGGTCTTAATACTACTAATTCTATTGCCCAATTTGATCAAGTTATAGATAGATATATGCTTTTGACATATGGAAATAAGATATTGATAATATGCCTAATTCAAAGAGCAGATTAAAGTATTCAACTTTTTTGACATGTATCAAGCTAACAAGAGCTATTCCTATTACATCATGCTCTTAGTACCCAACCCCATATATTCCCATTAGTTTATGAGATAAGTACAAGGTAAAGCAGTGTAAATCATGTTTTCCTAATCAAGCAATCATAGGAACAGTTGTAATCAACCTATATGAGCTTCATAGATATTACAGTAATCAAATCACTTACGCTTCATATTCCATGTTGTAAGCTCTACCTTATTTCCATAATCATATCCTCTTACTAATACAAGCTAATACATAAGTTGTGATTACTTACAAGGATAAGCTAGATAAGCAACGTGTATAATACTTTATCATATCCTCTTGCTAATACAGGCTAATACATAAGTTGTGATTACTTACAAGGATAATCTAGATAAGCAATGGATATAACACTTACCATGGATTTGAAAGCATAGAGTATGCTTGTCTCCTTACATAGAGTTAACCTGAGTAAGCTTAATATACTCATTACATAAACATTATGTCTTTTTAGTACAAGGTGATAGTTATTTCCATAAGTATTAGTCATAAGATACTAGTGTTCAAAGCAATGAGATACGATAATTGATCATAATAACATGATTAGGAATAGTGTCATATCCATGATGAAGTAAAGGTTCTACTCCATTTTCACGTATAGCTTTCATGTCTACTTTTATAGGAATGGAAATACTTTCAACGTAATCTGAATAAGCAATACGAATAATTAGCACTATGAACATGTAAGGGATATGCTGACACCTATGTTACTTATTTTTTCTTTTACTTACCCCTTTCATTCCAGTCTATTCATAGTTCACATGATAGAGTCAAAGTAATGGAAATGATAGAACATGATTGCCTATTCATTACGTAGAGTTACTATTAAATAGTTTATACAAGTGTTACAGTCGATGTTACTCTTATTCCAATAATAGTTATATCTAAAGCTTAGATTACATGGTTATCCTTCTTTATGTTATACGTATAAGCATATACATAATCAGACAAAGAGCTCATATTAGTAATGCATTGGAAATTCAAACATCTATGTACAACTGCTGCAAGGCTTCGAACTTCATGTTCTCTGTTGTCACAACTGCATTTTCAGGTCTGTAAAAGCTGGAGTGTGGTGGAACTTTAGGATGTTCTATCAGTAATGAATTGGAAATTCAAACAACTATGTACAATTGTTTTACTTTCATGAATAATTATCAATCATAAATAATTATCAATCTTTGACTATAAAATCTAGAGTGTGGTAGAGCTTTAGGTTATTCTATTAACTATGTATAGTTGCTTTGCTTTCATGAACAATTATCAATCGAGAATAATTATCGATCTTTGACACAAACACTATCTATCTTACTGAACATCTATATTTAAGCGGTTAATCTTCCCCTCCAAAACAAGTACTTGCTGCCATGCAGCGCCCTGTTTACTTTATTATCAATGTATTATTTTATAAATTTAGCACTCATGTACGGGCTCTCACCTTAGTAAATAAAATAGTTTAGCGTATGTTTCAACTTATCATAACTATAAAGAGGTATTCAAAGTTTAACAAACTTGGTTTTCAAAAACGAAATGACATGGGTATATGCACTAGTTTAATTAGGGGTGCGTAAGTATTTATATGGTTCAAGTTTATTAGATTTATATAGGTATAAACTTGACTTTCTAAACGTGTATATCTATCAATTTGACTTTTATAAACAAAGTTAGGTGAGTTATGTTACTATGTATGGACTGGAGTTAATAATAATATTATATTTAATAATATAGTAAAATTAGATTGATTTAAATTATTATTGAAATATTTAGTTTAAATTCATTTGAACTTGAATTTATCAAGTGGAGAGAGGAATTAAAAATTTTCAAGGTAAACACTTGTTTGAGTGCAAAAATTGAGGAAAAATTTAGCACCTCTAAAATTTATCTTTCTACACTTTATAAATCCAGAGTTAAAGATAGATATAAATTGATATTAATCTATATATGAAATAAAATTATAAATAATAATAGATATTTTTGAAGTCAATAAAAATATATAAGATTGAACCCTAAATCATATCCTATAAATTCCCAAACATGTGTGGGAATAAATTTAAAAGGAGAAAAAGCCCCACGGGGGTAGGCGAGTTGGTAATCACAATGCGGTGAAGTTCGTTAGAAAGGCGGGTTCCATATTGAAGGTCATGAGTTCAAATCCCCCAGACTTACCCTGGAGCTGTATAGAGGAGCAGGCGCAGCTCCCAGTGGTTATAGAGGTAGCGGTAAGAATCGACCTCGTGTAACGCGAGTCGCAAGGCTGCCCCTGTTGCCAATTCCTTAAGAAAAAAACAACAACAAAAACAACAACAACAACTTTAAAAGGAGAAGAAAAACATGGTGAATAAAAAATTAGTTAATTGCTACCGAACTTTTTTCTATGCAATCCTTTCGCTTTTGAGGACATGCAAACTCTATGCATTTTGTGTATCTTTTCAAGCTTGACTGTGCATATTGCATGAAGTAAAGGTTCTACTCCATTTTCACGTAGACCATGTATGGGGGCTGAC
>APFE030502663.1:274383-310691 GCA_000404065.3 Pinus taeda | reverse complement strand
CAAAAAATCACATTTTTTTCTTGAAATAATTTTGCTTGATTCAAATGACAAAGTCTATTTCGTTTATAAGTTAGACTATGCCTATTACAACATCTCTTCCATTCTATGTTGGAGAGCACCTCGAGCGTTACCAAAAATTTATAATCAACTCACGTTAAAGTAACGTATACAAATTAATTAAATCATCACATATATACATATATAGAAAGATCTAATTCATTTGAATATGCATAATATATTATAAATTAAAACCTGGAAAGTATGTAAAGAACTAGGTTATTTAAATACAACAAATAATTTATTATATAAAATTAGAAAGTATTTTTTTTTAAAGAATTGGTAACTAGGTCAATCTCATGTTCATTATAGTTTTTAAATGAAATGCATCATTTTCCATACGCAATAGACACAAGTTAAACATTGTGGAGTTAAGTTTTAAATTTTAATGAGAAAATTACTTACTAATTCATTATAATTTATATTGTGGATCTTATTGGTAAGTTTTAACAATTTTTCCTATATATATATATATATATATATTTATATTATATATATTATATATTAATATATATATATATATAACTTTACTTTGTTAGGTTATGTGTCTTGAGATTATTGACATGCCTAACTTGTGGCTTCAGTAGCCATTAAAATTACTTGGGGATCACACCCTGTCTGTCATAGCCCCATGGTGGTTGCACCTCCAAGGGCGTCGTGCAGCACTGGAAAGGTTCATCGCAAAGTTAAGAACAATTGAAAATTACTTACTTTCAGACTACGCCTTACACAAGTTATGCTTATTACAACTTCTTCATTATATTATTAAATTATGTGTGGAAACCATAACATTAAACAAGTGCAACATCAATGGTAAAGAGACCAATTTGTACCAAGAGTTTTCAATAGTAAAATTTCATATAAGTTACAATGGTGTGAGGTTGGCCCAATAGGTCACAAAACTCCCACAAAACCAATCCTCACAACCATAGTACAAAAATAGACCAAACCAAAAACTCGGCCTACCCTCCCTGCCTAGGTGGGCACATGGGGACAAGTCGCTATAAGCTGCCCCTCTACACTTGGTCGCCTTCTTGTACCCACACTACCTTAGACAGGTCTACCCATCTTCACACTTTTCCACTTAAATATGTGAACTTGGTGATTCTTTCATACTCCTTGGTCGACTTACCCATCACTAATATATACTCGTTCGGTCCCTTCAAATTACTTAAGCTGACACCTTTAGTATGGTCAAGTCGACTTTACATTTGTCATGGGTGCCCCTGCCGATGGGCATGCCCCTTGGGCCAACCTTCCAAGAGTTGGGAGGGCACACCCTTTGCTCACACCCCACCTCTTCCTTAGTTCGCACATTAAGTCCACCACTAGTCATTCCTTTTCTTGCACGTCACATCACTACCCACACTCGTTGCTTGCCTCACCCTTGTTCTTACTGCTCGCCTCACCTGGGCGCCTCATGGGCGTCCCCTCAGTATGGTCTGCTAGAACACGTGTACGCTCTTCACAAGTCGGGTGGGCGCGCATCGCCCTCGTGCAACACGGGTGTGCACTACCGCCAACTCATCCTCAAGTGTCATGAGCAGCCGATTGGGTGCTCGAATCACCTAGGGGCGATGATGCTGAATCAAGGTCCTGACATCCTCCCCCACCATGAATCATTATCATCCTCAGAAATCCTACTAATCATGCTAACTCATTGTCAAATTGTGGAATCTCCTTCTTCCATCTCCATAGTGAATGCTTTGTTTCCCAACCACTTTCCTCCAGTGCATTCTTCCATCACACGAAGTACCCCCTCTTCATGGCGCTCCCGGCTCTAGTAGTTCAGAGATCCAAGATCTTATTCAAAGCTAAGTTTGGTCTGTCTACAATCATGGTTGGTCCTCTTGGTGATGTTGCTCTCAGGATGAACTGCATCAAGTCTTCCCTTCTTGAGTTGACTCACATGGAACACGGGATGTTAGGAACACATATGGTTCAGTAACTCAAGCTCATAAGCAACCTCTCCAATCCTTCGCTTCACTCGGAATGGTCCTTCATATGTCCTTGTTAAAGATCTCGTAGTCCCTTTTGGTGGTTGAAACCGATCTCTAGTTATCCTCAGAAAAACCATGTCCCCAACATCGAAGTGTGTGTCTCACCTATCCTTGTTTTCCCATTTCTTCATTCTGTCTGTTGCATCTATCAAGTGTGCCTATGCTAACTCTAAGGACTCTTCCCATGTTGTCAAGAACTTCCTCGCAAGCAGACTCCTCACATATCCTCTCGGTAACACAGTGTGTGGTGTGGCTAACATCTTCCCGTTGACCAACTCAAATGGATTATACCATGTCGCTGAACTCTTCTAAAAGTTTTATCTGAACTGCGCTACATCCAACAACTCAGGTAAATTATTTTGATCAACCCTCACATAATGTCTCAAATAGTCCTCAAACAATGAGTTAATGCATTCAGTCTACCCATTTGTTTGTGGATGGTAACTCGAACTATGAAACAACTCCGTCTCAAATGACTTGAATGATGTGGTCCAAAATCTACCTAGAAAACTCATATCTCGATCAAACATAATACTCAATGACACTCCCCAATACTTCACAACATTCTTGAAGAATAACTCAGTTGTATACTCAGATCCACATGGAATCTTTGTTGAAATGAGGACGACATACTTGGAAAAATGATCAACAATGAAAATGATCCCATTATACCCCTGTACCTATGGTAAATGAGTAATGGATTCCATTGAAACACTCATCCAAGGTCTCTCCAGAATCAGAAAAGGTTGCAACAACCCTCCCTATCTCATGGTTTATGATTGGTCCTGCAAATAAATGATGCAAGTGTGCACATACTCCTGCATGTCCTTTCTCATCTTCTCCCAAAAGTACCCTCTCTCCAATAATGCCAAAGTGTGACACTGCCCTAGGTGACCAGCCCAAGGAGAATTGTGGCACTACTTTAAGAGGTGTCTCCCAAGTCCAGATGACTTCAGAACGTAGAGACATTCACCACAGAACAAGATTCCATCTCGCAAAAAGAACTTCCCCATCCTCCCTTCCTTCACCTGCTTCATAATGCTCTTCTCTTGAGTATCAGTCTCTAGGCTTGCATGAAGTCTACTTTGCAACTCCTCACTCATATGAACTTGAATCCTACTTCGTTCAACATGGTCTTCTTCCTCCTCAATCATAACCAAATTTGCCTTCCTACTGAGGGAATCTGCGACAGAATTGACTCTACCTGGCCTATACTCAATAGTCGTGTCAAATTTTGCCAAGAAGTCTTACCTACGAGCCTACTTCGCTGACAACTTCGGTTGGGATGCAAATTAACTCGCTACAACATTTTCAGCAACATTGTCAGTTTTTACAGCAAATGGGTTCCCATTCAAGTAGTGTCTCCATACTTGCAAACAATGGATGATCACAGTCATCTCCTTTTCATGAACCAGATATCGTTGCTCTCTATCTTGCAACTTCCAACTCTCATATGCCATTAGATGTCCATCTTGCATGAGCACTCCCCCAATCACAAAATCAGAAGCATTTGTGTGTACCTCAAATGGTCGCTCAAAGTCAAGCAGCTTAAGTATCAGCGTTGAAAACATTGTCTTCTTTATATCTACAAACGCTTCATGACATCTATCGATCCAAATCCATCGCTTGTCCTTCTTCAACAAGTTTGTCAACGGTGAAATCACCTTAGAGTAACACTCTACAAACTTTTCTTGATAGTTCATCATCCCCAAGAGGACTCTCATATCATGGACATTCTTCGGTTCCTCCCAATCCTCTATTGCATGAACCCTGCTAGGCTTGATCCAAGTTCGAGTGTGACGAAGGACCCTTCCAAGACCTTTTACTTTTGTGATGTGTTAAATTGCATTTTAAAAGAACATAAATGAATACATATGCATATTGTAAAGAATAGGAACATGACAATCATCAACACATGAAAACATAAGTCGTTGATAATGGAGTTCATCTAGGAGGGACTACGTCTCAACGCCCAATGTCAAGATGGTGTAGGCCGTTGCATTAAGTGTTGTCACTATCATACAAGGAAAATGTCCTCACGCAGGAGTGGCTCCAAGAGATGTTCCGCTACAGGAACTCTCAGCCAAAAGGACTCCTATCAGTATGACATAAACTCATTCATGATGAGCATCCTGCCAACATGGCATAAAAGGGATCTCAATGCAATCATACATAGCGACACATGACTATCCCATCAACAAAGGGATATCAAACAAAACATGACGAATAATGACAACAAGTACATCCCACAAATGATTCTGCATCACATCAAGCAAGAATCATGAAGCAAGTAAGAAAACAAGATCCCACATCAAACATCAAACAGGGATCTATGCAGCACAATGCATAGCAGAATAAGTACATGAACACATTGCATATACCTCACATCCAAGGGCCATCTGAAGAAAATGATGTCAAACTGTTGAAGTTGGCCATACCATCGATCTCACAGCATCGAATTGCATGGACATGACTGCTCGCACATGAATGCTGACATCTGCACTCCACTTTGAAAAGTGGCTGAAAAATGAAATGAGAAAATGGAAAATATGAACACACCATCATATTTTTGGCATCGAATAGTGCAAAATCGACTGTCAAATTTCTAAATTTTGAGAAAATGGAAATCTGGGGCTCAAGGAATATTTTAGATTTCCCCTAGATTCCTCAAAGATTCCCTCCTCTGGGTCCTCTGCAAATCTGTTGCTCAGATCAAGAAACTGACTGAGCCATCAAGTTTGTGTCGCTAAGAGGTGTAAGATCGACATAAAATTTGTCCAATTTGGACATTGCAAAAATTTCACCCTCCTGAGAATTTTCGCTCAATCATCGTTCCACCTGCAAATAAATTAATTAAAAATTTGCCTCGATTTCTATGCCCACTCCTGGTTCCTCCATCCTGTGGATGCAATGAAAAATGAGGTTTATATAAATTTTGGGCGAATTTGTCAACCAAACTTCGTTTGGTGTAATGGAAATAATAGTAATTAGTTGAGGAGGGGTCGGGTAGTCAAACCCCGCCCCTCCCAACTTAAAACATTATAGTTTTGTTTTTTAAAACAAACCGAGCGCGGATTGTTTTTAATGGTCATATGGTTTGGGCGTGTTTGTTTTAACACCAAATGGAAGCGTTGTTGGTGTATAAATGGAGGGTGCGGCTTGTTGTTTGTTGGATGTGCGTTTATATGACAAGGTATATGGGGGAGTGTATGAGGGTGCCCGGGAGGCGGGCCAGCCACACCGGCCAGGCGGGTTCAAGCCCCGCCACCCTCGGTATATATATATGGCAATGTTTGGGGGTGTGGGCTGGGTCCACTGGGGGTGGTCCGCCCACCCCATGTTTAATTTTATGTGTGCGGTTTGGTTGGGGTCCGGCGGGGTCATGGCCGTCGGACTATTTAAATATTAATTTTGTTATTTGGTGCGAGGTTGAGGGAGGGCGACGGGGGTCATGGCCCATCGGCCCAAAAAAGTTGGATTTTAATGTGATGCAGTTGGGAAGGGAGGTGGCGAGGGTCATTGCTGCCACCTCATATTATATATATATATATATATATTATTATTAATATAATATATTCATGAAGTGTTTTTTCAAATCTTTAGAAAATAAGGGATATTGGGCAAATTAACGAGGCGACAATTTCGACCGCTTTCGGGAGCTAGGTTTCATGCCCCGGGGTCAGTCAAATTGTAGGGCACTTAAACCTAGCCCACAGTCCAACTGTGACCAGAAATTTGACTGGCATGTTCTCCCTCATACGAGCTCAGATTAACGAACCATTCGCACCACTGCGATCAGGACGACGAGATCTACGCTCTGGTCCTAGTTCAAAAACATTTTGATCACTTTGATTTTTGAGCTTCCATAAGCCCTCTTTGTCCTGTGTGTGTCTCTCGGGCCACCTGGATCAATCCTCCCCACTGAGGAGCTTTTGGTCCTCCAAAATCATGAAAACTAATCTGCAACTTCTTTGTACCTTATCTACATCACAAGCGTCTTGAAAGGTCTCACTTCTATATCCTTCACCTTTGTCCTTTGGAGCCTTAAGCAATGAGCCGACACCTGCAACCTCTGCAACCTATAGTACATTGTTTTGGAAAATTACATGCTTTACTTTCATGACCAACTAATGACCCAAGTGTCCCACACTTGCCACGAGTTTATAGCACATACTCGGTGGTCAAGTTTACATCAAGATGGACACAATTCCCTAGCTATGAAAATAAGGCCAACATATCATTTTTGCTCCAACAAGTGATGGAAAACACATCATCACTGTAACACATGATTTACAACAATAAGGCCAAACACATGATTTGACAAGTGATGGAAACACAACATCACTTTTAAAGTTTAACATGCAACTCAAAATAAGACCAAACATCATTGTTGCTGAACAAGTGATGGAAAACACATCATCACTTTTACATTTTAAAATGCAACAAATGATTTACAAAAGCACGACCGTGACAAGCTAACATATCTAGAAACCATTTTTCACTTATCAATGTGAATGGGTCGCCTCCGTGTGGCAGTTTTTCTTGTCGAACAATTGCTTCACCCGGTTCCTGCGCCAACACTTTGTCTTTAAGGCGTTGCTCTAGATGGAGCCTCCAACAAGTGGCTCTTTGATGGCCACTTTTGTTGCAATTACTGCAATAGGTCTTCTTCCTCCATATCTATTTAACATGTTTCTTTACCTACTGTTGAGAGGGCCTTTCACGCCTCTTCTTTGTTTGTGTTGCTATTCTTTTCCAACACTTATAAAATGTATGGTTATGTAATCCACAAAAGGTACATGTTTTTCGATGCCATATTTTATGTCCATATTTAACAAAATGATTATAATCGAAATGAACATTCAAATGTCGAGAGTGGTTATACCTTTCCTTGCCATCTCTGGTGTAAGTATGGCAATGAGAGCTTGCCTCAGCTCTTTCCCTACAATGGGCACTGCCATGGGATGATGGGGATGTGTTCCCATCATTATTTTTCCTCGACAATTCCAACGATTTCTCGGAAGAATCTGACACCTTTGAGCATTCTCCCTCAATGTATCTCAAGCCTAAAAATCGATGTTTATGCACATCCTCCAAAGGTTGAGTTATGCCTTAGTTATTAGCACCAAGTCATTTTTCCTCCTCGTCCCTCATCCTAGTAAGGAGCCTCATGTTTGTCCCTATAATTGGGATCTCCACATCTCCAACAGAAATCATACTATGTGATGACGAACCTGAAAGGAAATCAACATCTTTTTCCTCCTCTGTCAATTTGGAAAGAACTGATTAGGGCTTCTCATCATCTGTTTTTGTTGGTTCGCTAGCTGTCTCAGCGCATTCGCCAACTTCCTTTCTGACATACCCAAGTCCTGCCTGATGGGGTAATTCTTCTACTTTAATGGGGTTGACAATGCCTTGGCCATTAATGACCAAGCCTTTTCTTTCATACCCCATTCTCTTCAACAATTTGGAGCCAATTCCTGTGGTATGATTTTCAAAAACAGCGAAATCATCATCAGGACACATACATGAATTAAGAGAAATACTTTTTACCTCGCATGGGTCATGCTACAGCTTTTCCAAGGCCTCGTCCTTAGTTTGCAGTTGTCGTAGCAAACTTTGTTTCTCCTCTTTTTCTTCATGTAGACACATCTTCAATTCAGCGTTATCTGTTTGAAGACTTTGGTTTTTGTGCTTCAGTTCTCCCAGGGCCTCTTCCGTGGCTTGCAACTGAAGCTGCAATTGCTCATTATCCTCTACCTCTTTCTGTAGAGTTTCATACATTATTTCCACCCTTTTGGAAATTTTGAGCATGGTCTTGTTCGTCGCTTTTTCATCCTCTGTTGCTGCACGTTCCATTGTTCATGCTTGAAATTCACATCCACGTAAAGACTGCTCTGATACCACTTGATCCAGGTCGAGTGTGACAAAGGACCCTTCCAAGACCTTTTACTTTCATGATGTGTTAAATTGCATTTTTAAAAGAACATAAATGAATACATCTGCATATTGTAAATAAGAGGAACATGACAATCATCAACACATGAAAACATAAGCCATTGATAACGGAGTTTGTCCAAGAGGTACTACGTCTCTGGGCCCCGGTGTCAAGATGGTGCAGGCCGTTGCATTAAGTGTTGTCAATAATGATGATGTAAATGTTGGCATTATGATTCAAGTGTTGTCCTTGATGGCAACTCACTTAGAGGTATGATACAGGTGATGGCAACTCACTCAGAGGACAGATCATAGTGCAGCAGGTAAAGAGAGAGATATACGCAGGTTGACCGTGATGAATGTGCGTATACACGCGGGTTATCTGAGCAAAAGGCGCGTACACGTACACACGCAGGTTCACAGAAGGAAAGGCGTGTACATGTCGGAAACCATGGTTTTGGTCCGTGGTATTTGGTCCATGGTATTTGGTTCGAAATGACGACCCCAGGTATTGGGTCCAAGGTATTGATTCTACATGGTTTTGGACCATGGTATTGAGAGAAGCCTAAACCTATATAAGGAGAAGATCATTAGGCCAAGAGAGCGTGCAAGAGGTGTGCAAGTGATGAATGTCTAATGAAGTGTGAGATCTAGATGCTGGTTATGGGTTGGTGATGCCTTGCTTGATCTGAACCAAGGTTGCACTCATGTGGAGGATGATGAACGATGGAACAGGATCTCAAGGCTTGGAATGATTATCTTTATATGGTTTGATTATGGATAGACTAGATCTATTGACGCATGTTTATTGTATGAATGTTATGATCTAGGTATGTTCTGATGTCTGAAATAGCTGCAAATTTATGAGTTAGAATTTGCAGATTTGTATGCGGGTTGTCTTTGGTAAAAGCGCGTATACACGCAGGTTGGGTTCGTCCAAGTAGCATATACAGTATGAAGTATGATATTTGAAGTTGCTATTGGATCTGGTTGTTGTTGCAGAGTTATGTAGTCTGTACTATGTTCTGGTGACTGTGTTGTTGACAGGGTTTCAGTATTGGGTGATTCAGAGATTGATGATGCAGATTGTATTACAATGGTGATTGTTTTATGGATCCAATTTGAAAATGTATGAAACGTGGCCCCTGGATGATCGTAGGCTGGCACCTACATACTGGTAAACATATTGGCCAGAACAAGAGCCAGGGGGTTGTAGCTCCCTTCTAGGAGCAGTTGGAAAACAAGTGAAGGTTGGAGCCTTCAGTAGGCCAGCCCCTATGTACTAGTAAATGGAATGGCTAGTACAAGAGCTAAGAAGGTTGTAGCCTTCTACAGGTAAAAGCCTGCGTACTGGTAAAGGACTGCACCAGTACATTGTAAAAGAAGTTTCTTATTAAAGGAAGATAGAAACAAATTGCAGCAGGTGGTTTTCACCCACATTGGGTTTCCACCTTATATCATGGTGTTCATGTGTGCTCTTTATGTGTGATGATCTGTTCTGTTCATATGGTTAATAATGTTTTAATGCATTCCTGAAGATGAACTAACTAAATCATAAATGTTACTGTATGTACACTAGTTGCTTTTAACACAGTCGCGTATATACGCGGATATCCTTAACTGAAGTAGCGTATATGAATCTGAGTATGAAAATGAAAAAGTATCTGGTTTGTTAATATTGATTCACCCCCCCTCCCCCTCTCAGTATTATTTCCAACAATTGGTATCAGAGCAGGTCCTTTGGTAGAAGCTTGATCTCTTGAAGGAGATTCGTAGAACAATGGGAAAGAAAGCGCGTCAAAAGAAGAAGACAGCTCAAAGGAACAATGACAGCCTGCCGGTGAGTGGAAGCAAGTATTCAGATCCTGAATCACCTCAGATTGAAGATGGACAAGCAAATGAAACATCAGATAAAATCATAGATCAAGAAGATCTACCTAGCAAAAGGGAGAGTGCCCTCAAAGAAGAAATTATCAGCTTAAAAGCTCAGCTGGAATGTGCTTTCAGAGTTCATCAAATGTTGCAGGTGCTGAATGAAGAGCAAGAAAATGAGATTCTCAAACTAAGGCAACAAGTGGAAGAAGGAAGAAAGTCTGAAGATACCTTGAAGAAGCAATGTCTGGAAAAAGAAGAACAACATCAAGTTGAGGTAAATATCTTGAAAGGTAAATTAGAAGAAAAAGATAAACTATTACGATTTCAAGATAGTACTAAGATCTTGGATGATATTCTTAGTAGTCAAAGGTCTCCTGCTATTAAAACTGGTCTTGGCTTTTATGAGTCTATTGAAGGTGAATCTAGTTCACAAAGTAAGACAAGAAACTCTAATGCAAAATCTGAAAGGCTCAACAAGGAGATGAAAGGACAACCCCATCAACAGCCAAGGAAAGAATTTCCTCAAAGAAAATCCTTTGCTCCTAACTATGGAAGTGATAGATGATTATTTCCTCCGGTGAATAATGTTGAATGCTATGTATGTCATAATCATGGACATGTTGCAGCTAGATGCAGAAGTAGAATGGTTCAAGACCATCACACAAAAATATCTTCACGTTCTAGGTACTTCAAAGGATATTGTTTTTCTTGCAATATGTTTGGTCACAAAGCTATTGATTGCTACAGAAGGAATAAGAAACATATAATATGTTATGCATGTTACAAACTTGGACACATAGCAAAGGAATGCAAGAGAAGATTGTGGACACCAAACCAAAAGAAGAAAACATCATCACCGTTGAAGATATGGAAGAAAAAGGAAGTACAACCAGAAAGAGGTAATATAGCAGAGTACACAGACATGACAGACTCAGAGGAAGCTGAAAATGTGGAACCTCTGTGTTCTAAATCTCATACGTGTGTTTCATAAAGACAAGTCGCGTATATACGCGAGTTAGACGCTGCATAGTCGCGTATATGATGTTCTGAAAGAAAGCAGCAGTACATAAGTCTGATATGGTTCAGTCACTATTTGATGATAGCATGGCACAGGTTAAGGGGGAGAGTATACTTAAATAATGCATTGTTGGCATTTTTGATGAGAAGTATGTAGCTAAATGATACATCTTGCTACTTATTGTTGGTCGGTCAAAAGAATGGTATTGCAGGTTACAGGTCTGGATGCTAATGACATATGCTTATGGTATAGATCATACATGGTAGATGTTGGTCTTGATTAGATTGCTGGTCTTTGTTTTATTACCCCACTATGCATGGGATGGATGATGTATTGGTTCTTGTTGTTGAGTCATGTATATGTACTTGGTTGTCATATGTAAACAATTGGTATATCCCCACTTAGTTGGATGGATGAGTTTAAAATTCCCACTTGGTTGGGAGAATGATGTATGTATAGAGTCATGTTATGCTTTTACAGATCTTGCATGTGCTCAGGGGGAGCATGGACAGATTGGTACATCTCGGCATATGCAAAGGGGGAGCTTAATCAGAGATTTCAATAGATACTCAGGGGGAGTATGGACAGCAGATGGAGATCAAAGAAGAGAATATCTTGGTCCACCCTTTGCCCTTGATGTCAAAGGGGGAGAGTGACTTGGTGTGGTTGTTGCCATCAAGTCCAAAGGGGCAGATTGTTGGCATTATGATTCAAGTGTTGTCCTTAATGACAACTCACTCAGAGGTATGATACAGGTGATGGAAACTCACTCAGAGGACAGATCATAGTGCAATAGGTAAAGAGAGAGATATACGCAGGTTGACCGTGATGAATGTGCGTATATATGCGGGTTATCCGAGCAAAAGGCGCGTACACGTACACACGTAGGTTCACAGAAGGAAAGGCGCGTACATGTCGGAAACCATTGTTTTGGTCCGTGGTATTTGGTCCATGGTATTTGGTTCGAAATGACGACCCCAGGTATTGGGTCCAAGGTATTGATTCTACATGGTTTTGGACCATGGTATTGAGAGAAGCCTAAACCTATATAAGGAGAAGATCATTAGGCCAAGAGAGCGTGCAAGAGGTGTGCAAGTGATGAATGTCTAATGAAGTGTGAGATCCAGATGCTGGTTATGGGTTGGTGATGCCTTGCTTGATCTGAACCAAGGTTGCACTCATGTGGAGGATGATGAACGATGGAACGGGATCTCAAGGCTTGGAATTTTATATGGTTTGATTATGGATAGACTAGATCTATTGAAGCATGTTTATTGTATGAATGTTATGATCTGGGTATGTTCTGATGTCTGAAATAGCTGCAAAGTTATGAGTTAGAATTTGCAGATCTGTACGCGGGTTGTCTTTGGTAAAAGCGCGTATACACGCAAGGTTTCAGTATTGGGTGATTCAGAGATTGATAATGCAGGTTGTATTGCAATGGTGATTGTTTTATGGATCCAGTCTGAAAATTTATGAAATGTGGTCCCTGGATGATCGTAGGCCGGCACCTACGTAGTGGTAAACATATTGGCCAGTACAAGAGCCAGGGGGTTGTAGCTCCCTTCCAGTAGCAACTGGAAAACGAGTGAAGGTTGGAGCCTTCAGTAGGCCAGCGCCTACGTACTAGTAAATGGAACAGCTAGTACAAGAGCTAAGAAGGTTGTAGCCTTTTGCAGGTAGAAGCCTACGTACTGGTAAAGGACTGCACCAGTACATTGTAAAAGAAGTTCCTTATTAAAGGAAGATAGAAACAAATTGCAGCAGGTGGTTTTCACCCACATTGGGTTTCCACCTTATATCATGGTGTTCATGTGTGCTCTTTATGTGTGATGATTTGTTCTGTTCATATGGTTAATAATGTTCTGATGCATTCCTGAAGATGAACTAACTAAATCATAAATGTTACTGGATGTACGCTAGTTGCTTTTAACACAGTCGCGTATATACGCGGATATCCTTAACTGAAGTGGCGTATATGAATCTAAGTATGAAAATGAAAAAGTATCTGGTTTGCTAATACTGATTCACCCCCCCCTCTCAGTATTATTTCCAACAGTAAATAAGAGGTGGTGTCGCTATCATACAAGGAAAATTCCCTCACGCAAGAGTGGCTCCAAGAGATGTTCCGCTATGGGAACTCTCAGTCAAAAGGACTTCTAATAGTATGACATAAACTCATGCATGATGAGCATCCCGCCAACATGGCATAAAAGGGATCTTAGTGCAATCATACATGGCGACACATGAGTATCCCATTAACATGACGGCAAATGGATCTCAAACAAAACATGACGAATCATGACAACAAGTACATCCCACAAATGATTATGCATCACATCAAGCAGGAATCATGAAGTAAGTAAGAAAATAAGATCCCACATCAAACAAGGATCTGTGCAATACAATGCATAGCAAAATAAGTACATGGACACACTACATATACCTCACATCTACGGGCCATCTGAAGAAAATGATGTCAAATTGCTGAAGTTGCCCGTACCATCGATCTCACGACGTCAAATTGCATGGACATGACTGCTCGCACATGAATGTTGACATCTGCACTCCACTTTGAAAAGTTGCCGAAAAATGAAATGTGCAAATGGAAAACCTGAATGCACCATCAAATTTGTGGCGTCAAATAGTGCAAAATCAACCATCAAATTTCTGAATTATGAGAAAGTGGAAATCTGGGGCTCAAGGAATCTTTTAGATTTCCTCCTTCGGGTCCTCTGCAAATCTGCTGCTCAGATCAAGAAACTGACTGCGCCATCGAGTTCGTGTCGTTGAGAGGTGTAAGATCGACATAAAATTTGTCCAATTCGGACACTGCAAAAATTTCACCCTCCTGAGAATTTTTGCTCAATCATGGTTCTACCTACAAATAAATTAATTAAAAATTTGCCTTAATTTACGTGTCCGCTCCTGGTTCCTCCATCTTGTGGGTGCATTGAAAAATTAGGTTTATATAAATTTTGGGCGGAGTTGTCAACCAAACTCTATTTGGTGTAATTGCAATAATAGTAATTAATTGAGGAGGGGTCTGGTGGTTAAACCCCACCCCTCCCAACTTAAAACATTATAGTTTTGTTTTTTAAAACAAAATGTGCGCGGATTTTTTTTAATGGTCATATGGTTGGGGTGCGTTTGTTTTAACACCAGATGGAAGCGTTGTTGGTTTATAAATGGAGGGCGCAGTTTGTTGTTTGTTGGATGCACGTTTATATGACATGGTATATGGGGGAGTGTATGAGGGTGGCCTAAAAGGGGGTCTTTGCCCACCAAACAGGTGGGTTCGAGCCTCGCCAACCCTCGGAATTATATCATATATATATAGTATAATATATATATATATAGATATATACTATATATACGATTATCACTATTATTAATTATATTTATATATTATATTAATATATATAATTATTTATATCTTATATATATATATATGGTTAGTGTCTGGGGGTGTGGGGCAAGTCCACCAGAGGGGTGGCCCGCCCACCCCATGTTATTATAATGCGGCGTTTTGGTTGGGGGTCGGGTGGTCATGTCCATCGACTATTTAAATATTCATTTTTTTATTTTGGTGGGTGTTGAGGGAGGCCGACGGGTATGGGCCGCCTACGCCAAAAAAATTGATTTAATGTGATGCAGTGGTTAAGGAGGTGGTGAATCAACGTCATGGCAACCCGCCACCTCATATTATATATATATATATATTTTAATGAGGTGTTTTTCAAATCTTTAAAAAAATAAGGGATATTGGGAAAATTAACGAGGCCACAATTTTGATCACTTTCGGGAGCTAGGTTTCATGCCCTTGGGTCGGTCAAATTGTAGGACACTTAAACTTGGCCCACAATCCAACTTTGACCAGAACTTTGACTGGCTCGTTCTCCCTCATACGAGCTTAGATTGACGAACCATTCACATTGTCGCAATTAGGACGACGAGATCTACGCTTTGGTCCTGGTTCGAAAACATTCTGATGCACTTTGATTTTTGAGCTTCCATAAGCCCTCTTTGTCTTGTTTATGTCTCTAGAGCCACTTGGATCAAGGCTCCATTTGTATGTATCCTTGGCCCACCAAGTGTCCAAGGAATGAAATCTCGGATTGAGTGAACATGCACTTTGACTTCTTCAAGAACAACTGACTTTTCCTCAGTGCCTCAAATACCAATGCCAAGTGCCCCTTATGATCCTCAATGTTGTCATTGTAAACTACGATATCGTCCAAGTATACCACTACGAAGGAATCCAAGTAGCAATGCAAGACATCATTCATCAATGTGAAGAACGTCGCAAGAGTGTTGCACAACCCAAACGTCATGACAAGGAACTCAAAGCTTCCATGTGTTGTCACTATCGTTGTTTTCTTCTCATCACCCTTTTCTATCCATACCTTATAATACCCATGCCTCAAATCGAGCTTCAAAACACTTGTGCCTTCACAATCTTATCGAAACAATTTACTATAAGTGGTAGTGGATATATGTTCTTTATTGTTTGCTTGTTCAACGCATGATAATCACAACACATTTGTAACTCACTTGTGTATTTCTTCTTTTGGAACAATACTAGAGCAGCATATGGGGACCATGAAGGTTGTATGAAGCCTGTATCCACCAACTCCTTTAATTGGCGCTTCAACTCTTCCAACTCCAGCCTAGACAATCGACAAGGAGCTTTCGTTGGTGGTTACTTCCCTGGCTCTAGCTCAATGCGATGGTCCACTGCACGTCTTTCTGGAATTACTTTCGACAATTCATCTGACACCAGATATGCATATTTGTCCAATACATCATAAATCTTAGTTGGAATAGGCATCCCCACTCTATCATCATCCCCAATCTCTCTAATGATGGTTACATATGTCTCAACATCTAACCTTAGTATCGCCCTACTCATACTTAGTGTTGAAACATGTTGAACCTTTGCGTCCCTTCATTGTTGGTGGGTAGGCAAAGTCTAAGTACGTGTGCCCCCAATCAACATGATCTCATCACAAAAAGACACAATAATTGCTTTGTTGCATTTCAAAAAGTATTGCCCTAATATCTTGTCAAAGTTGTTCATATCCATCACCGTGAAGTCTAAATAACCCTACTAGTCCGCAATTTGAACTAGCGCATCACTTGCCAATCCCAACACTCTAGCCTTTGAGTCCACTACCTTGACCTTCCCTTGCTTGGAGGTGAGCTACAATCCAACTTACTTTTCGAGACCTGTCTTCATAAAATTGTGTGTGACCCCCATGTCCACCAATGCTTGGACAACCTTTCCATGAATCTCCAAGTCCAAAAAACCCAATCTATGCAACCAACCCTTCCTTTCATTAAGAACACTAGTTTGCATACATACCTGATCTCTTCTGCACTTTGTTGCACTAGCTCTGATATCATCTATCACGACCCCATGGTGGTCACACATCTAAGGGCATCGTACGGCATCAATAAGGTTCATCGCAAAGTTAAGAACAATTGACAATTACTTACTTTTGGACTACGCCTTACACAAGTTATGCTTATTACATCTTCTTCATTATATTATTAAGTTATGTGCGGAAACCATAACATTAAACAAGTGCAACATCAATCGTAAAGAGACTAATTCGTGCTGAGGGTTTTCAATAGTAAAACTTCATATAATTTACAATATGCTACAATGGTGGGAGGTTGGCCCAATAGGTCGCAACACTCCCACAAAACCAATCCTTACAACTGCAGTACAAAAATAACCCAAACCAAAAACTTAGCCTACCCTGCTTGCCCAAGGTGGGTGCATGGGCACAGGTCACTACAAGTTGCTCGCCTGCACTTGGTCGCCTTCCTATACCCACGCTGCCTTAGACACGTCTGCCCACCTTCACACTTTTCCTCTGAAATATGGGAACTTGGTTGTTCCTTCATGCTCCTTGGTTGACTTGCCCATCACTAATATATACATGTTCGGTCCCTTCAAATTACTTGAGCCGACACATTTAGTATGGTCGAGCCAAATTTACATTTTTCATAGGTGACCCTGCAGGTGGACACGCCCCTCGGGTTGACCTGCCAGGAGTTGGGCAGGCGCCCTTTGCCCTTGGCTCGCCTCTTCCTTAGCCTACACGTCAAGTCCCTCGTTAGTCGTTCCTTTGTTTGCATGTCACATCACTCCCCACGCCCGCTGCCTGCCTCACCCTTGTCACCACCGCTCGGGTGCGCCCCAGGTACGGGCTGCTACAACTTGTGTGCACTCTTCACGAGTCGGGTGGGAACCCTTCCCTATGGAGCACCTGCACCCCACACCTATCGCCCTCGTGCAACATGGGCACACATTGCCACTAACTCGTCCTCAAGTGTCATGGGTGCCTAGTTGGGCGCTCAACTTGCCTAGGGCCAATGATGTTGACTTGGGGTCCTGACATTGTCTGAGCCACACCAACCCTTAACATGGCTAGATTTTTGCCCAACTTTAAAACCACAGAGTGCTTTAATATAACATCATGCCATTATCTCCTCTATGTTACATACGGAATATTAAAATTATATTCAATGATATTTTTTTAATTATTTAATGTGTAAGTTTTGATTGGAAAAAATATTTATATATTGAAAATATATATATAAATAAAAATAATTAACATTATTGAGCAAGAGGCTCATTCTACACCCTGAGGGTGAAGAAATTGTCTTAAAACAAATAAAAATTCTCTACATAGAAAAAATAAATGGCCATATAATAAAAGAAGAAAAAAAATACTATGCACATTTAATTAGTTGTTCATATGACCTAATATATTTTCATGTAAAGTAATCAGAAGTAAAAAAAAAATATGTGAGTAAGATATTTAAACCTTATACTTTTCAAAAATATTTTAACACATGATATCAACTTCATATATATTTATATATAGAAAAATAAATTGTTAAAAGAAAACATTTTAATGTTGTATAGAATAAAATATCCAATATGAGTTATGAATAAAATATTTTAATATGAATTAATATTGGCGTGTACTTAAAAATATATTAATAACAAAAGGACAAGTTTATTGTACGCTGATAAAATCACTCAATGCACATGTTATGTAATCTTTATAACATTCAAAAATACAATTTAAACAATAAAAAATTACACATTGTTTTTTGTACTCTAAAATAAGTTTGCGCATAAAGAAATTTGATCTTTCTTGACTCATGTTAGATTTGTAGTTAAGATAGATCTATGGTGATTAATTGTATATTTAGTTTGTAAAATATGTTTTTTTTTCAATTATATGTGTTAACTTTTTTTTATATAATTAAAATATGTATTTGTATAACTTTAAAATTTTATGTGAATATTTTAAATAAATCGGTGATCTTAGTATCTTAGTTGCATATTTCATTTAATATAGTAATCACTATAATCATTATTAAATAAGAAAATATTTGATAATTTTCCCCTATTAAAAATAATTAATATACACTTAATAATAATATTTTTTTTAATTTTTTAAAATTACAATAAAATATTTTTATTTTACACAATAAAAAAATTTCCAATCAAAACTTATACATTTGAAAAATTAAAAAATTAATTAAAGTTATTATCATACAATCTCTTATCCTTTATATAATCACAAAATTCATTAACACAACTTCCAAACTAAATTAGATAAATAATTGCCAAAACATAAATCGTTCAATAAAATAATAACCTCACTCACGTTAAAAAATAACTTCACCATTTATCGATCAGACAATTGTCATTTATTCTCATACTTAATTCATTAATATACATAAAAACTACTTTATTAATATTATTTTCTTAAAAACCATAAAAAAACATGTCACTCTCACTAAATTTAAATAAAAATAAACAAAATATATGACCCTGTCCCTAAATTTAATTGAGAAGAAGCTATAATCCATTTTACTCTATTTTCAGAATAAATAAATAACAGCTCATTATTCTAATGATGATTCTTCATATTACTAGAAAATACCTTAAAATTATGAGTTCATTAATAACTAATACAACATATATTATAAAGTAAACAACCCAAGTGCAAACATAGTCAAATTTATGACCTACATAGGATTACATGTCATGTCCATTAGGTGTAACTTTTCTATTAGCTAACATGTATCTAATTAAGAAATCTTAATATCTTAATTATTAAACTTATTCATTAAATTAAGAAATCTTAATATCTTAATTATCAAACTTATTTATTAGTTAGGTAGAATCAAATGCACTTCAATTCCTAAAAGGCCCTAGCCCTAAATTTATGGAGGTACCTTGAGGTAGTGATCAAACGTGCGGTTGCAACTAGAGATATAATGTTAACTTGTGTGCACATAAGTGGATCAAAGTCCACCCCATGCCTTTTAATTTTTAATTAACAAAAAAAAAACAACAACAACTTGAATCGGCTTAATGATTAAGAACATGTGTTTCCTCCTCGAAGGTCACAGGTTCAAAAGTAGTGGGAGTAGATTCTCTACATGTTGAATGATTAATATTTTCCTATTGTAATGATGCTCGAGGAATAGGCATCCCCTAGAGTGGGACTCTCATATGGGAGTGTCTCAAGATGTCTTGACTCTTGACTAATCACAAGTTCTTTCTAGTATTGACTTATGGATTTTCAGTGCTAGCTTCACACAATTTTAACATATTAAAAAAGTAGAGTGAAGTACAAAGAAAAGTACCAATAAAATCTCTCTAATGGTTAACGTGCCCTTGATAACTCATGGGAAGACATGTAACATTTTGGAGTAACCTCGCATCATCATTAGAAACTAATTAACATTATTTTCTTTGCTTTGGGTGTTAATGATGCTCGACAACTACACAACTATAATCCTTCATGTTTTAAATTACTACAACCTTCACATATTTAACATATTGATCTTTGCAATCAACTTCCATCATTATAGATGTAATATTGCATATGAAGTCACATTCAAAGACTTATTCATTTATATAACTATTTAAGTTTTTCAAACCATTAGGAACGTAATCATTAGAATATTTTAGACATTTAAGAGGTAGTTACACCGTAAGGCATTCCCCTCTAAAAAGAACTCTCCTAGCTGACACTCTCCATCGGTCTACACCGTCGGATCAAGTGTTAGACGATTGGAGAAAAGTGTAATGTTGGATTGATACAATTTCATTTGATAACCTCTCAAACCGTTTGTGTTAACCAAATTGGTAGTCCAAAGGTTAAACTAATCAAATGCGTTGCCGATATGAGAAGCACATTCCAGGTGGAGAGATTAGGGGTTGAGGCCGAGCAATGGAACGTTGCGTAGGATCTGATAAAACAACTTCTAGTAAAAGACCCGAGGAGGCATCTTAGCTCGGCGCGAGGAGGCGCCTCGGCTCGGCCCGAGGAGGTGCCTCGACTCGGCTCGAGGAGGCGCCTCATCTCGGCCCGAGGAGTCGTCGATATCAAGAAACACCCCTTTTTCAAGAAAATCAATTGGGTGCTCATACGCTTTGTTCCACCCCCAGGAGTACAACAAAAACTCAGGCACACCAAATCTTCCCCTACTAATCACTGTAAAATTCAAAACTTGGGTTTGCTCTTGGAACATTTGGTAAGGGTTTGTTTCTTCTGGAAGAAGACCAAGCCCCCGCTCAATCTGTTAGCGTGCACACAATGCCATGATTACCATCCCAGAAACAGCGCTGGAGAAGAATCTGTCCCAAAAGACAAACTCACCAGAGTGATTTTCTTTCTTCACCTTGAGCTTACTGGACTTGAAATTGATCTAAGGGTTTAGACCTTACAACCCTTTAAAATTCATGTATGTATATTATTTTCATAGAAATATCTCCTCTGGCCCTTTTAGTGCTCCAATAATTGTTTTTGTTTGACAAGAGATTGGAGAGTATGAGGAACTTCATATCTATTGAATTGGGTTTGTTTGGGTTTTCTTTTTCTTGTAGAATGCCAAGCCCCCACTTGGTGAAAGTAGAGGATATGGCTATAGGGCACGGAGATTAGAGGTGGAGTCATATGCCCCAGGTTCAAAATGATACAAGTCTGCTTATCAATATGCTGATTAGGAACAATTGAACTCACAAATTTCATCAGATTGGAGAGTAAGAGGAATTTCATATATGTTGCATTGGGTTTTTTTGTTGTTGCAGAAGACCAATACCCCACTTGGTGAAATCAAAGGATATGGCTACAGAGCATGAAGGTTAGAGGTGGAGTCATATGCCCAGGTTCAAAATGACCCAAGTCAGGGTATCAGTCTATTGATAAGGAATAATTGAACTCACAGACTTCATCAGCCACAGGAACGCGCCCAACTCCTACTCTTTTGAAGGTTATTGTTTGTTGCTCTGCTAGGAGGACAACCTTGTCAAAAAAGGATCGATTTCTTGAAACGATTTTGGGGATACTTGGCAATTTAAACCCGAAAATCTTTGATGTTCTTAAAGATCAACTTATAGCCTCGCATATCAACTCAATAGACATTCTGCTGGGAGTAGTTACTCTAATTTTTGACAAGGTGGTGTCTGAACCAACAGTTTACCCCATTATTGTTGAGTTGTGCTTTTATCTATGGCAGGAACTCCCTCAATTTACATTTGAAGAACCGGATGGTAAACCAATAACATTCAGGTGGACCCTTCTTGACACTTGCTAACAAGCATTTGAAGGAGCAAATAATTTGCAAGCCGAAATCAAAGAAATGACAGCCCAAGATCTAGAAGTCAAGTGCCATGAAAGGGAGAGGATGGTAAGACTTCACACTTTGGGAAACATCAAGTTTATTGGGGATTTTTCAATCGCAAATTTTACTTCATAATGTATGCAATTATCCAACCAAAAGCATGATTGATGTGTACATGCAAAGATTGGTGTTATCTTTGTTGTAATTAGTGAAGAAATAGTTTGTTTTTGTGAGCTCTCTCAAAAAAATGATCCTTCAATGTTGAAGCCTCTTCAAACCCTAAGTTTAGGTCACACAGTTATTTCCTATTTTTTTTTTTTTTGTGTTTCAACTGCATTTTCATTTTTCTTTGATCAAATTTGGCTAAATTTAAGTGGCAACATTGCAAGGATTGAAAAAGCTTCGCCATCATCTTTGAATTCATTATTCATTTGTGTAGTTATCGACATTTTTCGCATTTTGATTGTTCTGCCTATGAATGACTAATTATTCCATCGATTTGTGGAAAATAAAAAGAATTTTGAGGGAATTTAAACCCTCATATATGTTTTGTCTTAGCCTATCACTGGTCCTTGTGTAGTAATAATATATAACTTTCAACATGTGGTTGCCAGTATTGAATTTTCCATGAAAGTTCTCATCTAATTCATAATTGTTGCTTCTATCTTGACTTCATTTGCAATCGGTGACTACTGTACTTTTGTATAAATGCTATCATAATTCCTAGCGAGAGAGCTTTCCCCTCAATCATAAATAGGGCAATATGTTTGGAATTTCCACTAGCAAAGAAATAATTGTGTGTCTGTAGTCCTATGTTAATTGTTCAAATTCTTATATTTGTTGTAATTAGTGAAGAAATAGTTTGTTTTGTGAGCTCTCTCAAAAAAATGATCCTTCAATGTCGAAGCCTCTTCAAACCCTAAGTTCAGGTCACACGGTTATTTTCTTTTCTTTTTTTGTGTTTCAACTGCATTTTCATTTTTCTTTGATCAAATTCAGCTAAATTTAAGCGGAAACATTGCAAGGATTCAAAAATCTTTGCCATCATCTTTGAATTCATTGTTCATTTGTGCAGTTATTGACATTTTTCATGTTTTGATTGTTCCGCTATGAATGACTAATTATTCCATTGATTTGTGGAAAGTAAAAAGAATTTTGAGGGAATTTAAACCTTCAAATCTGTTTGGTCTTACCCTATCACAAGTCCTTATGTAGTAATAATATATTACTTTCAACATGTGGTTGCCAGTATTAAATTTTCCATGAAAGTTCTCATCTAATTCAGAATTGTTTCTTTTATCTTGACTTCGTTTACAATTGGTGGCTACTGTACTTTTGTATAAATGCTATCATAATTCCGAGTGAGAGAGATTTCCCTTGCAACATAATATAGGGAAATATGTTCGGAATTTCCACTAGCAAAGTAATAGTTGTGTGTTTGTGGGCCTATGTTAATTGCTCAAATTATTCACATGTAAAGCAAGGGAGTTTCTGCTATTGCTGCCCGCAATAAATCTGGATGGAACATCATATAGTGGAAATATGCCATTGCCAAAGTCTGCAATAAGTTTAGTAAGTTGAGCCAACATAGTCCAAAGATTCTGCACAATTTGTCTCAACTGCTAGCAATTTTACAATCCTGATGGTTGATCATAACTGCTTTCCCATCCAGATTCCAAAATATCATCATGCTACAATCAGATGGATAGTGTTTATATTATCGAGAATGTTGGGTGTGGAGCCTAATTATATTCTTTATTTAGAGGTATCACCGCATTGGACCCCAGTTCGTAATGTGGCAGAAACACCGCCCGTAATATGCGTGCTGCAAGGGGGGTCCAGGGGGGTAGCGATATTTAGGAGCGCCCCCCCCCCCGGCGGGGGACCAGGGGCAGCGCCCCCGAAGCTAAAAATAGATGTAAATTTGCCTTGTAAAATGTTGTAATTTCATAGTCAATCTGGGTCGTTCATTAGGCGAAGATCTGACGGTAGAAGTTATGTTTAATTTAGGGTTTTTCCCCTAGAAGGCAACCCCTCACTATATATGAGGGAATTGTATTGCGTCTATGTAGATTAGTACTCTGAGTGAGAAAGAGAGAGGAGATTATGTGAGAGCGAAGAGGGAATTACATCGAATCTGCTATAGGTTGTATCTCTTCAATTTGCTGGATAATATAAAAGGAAGGACTTGCTGTTTCTACGTGGACGTAGCCCAAATTGGGTGAACCACGTATATTTGTGTCTCTCTTGTTTTATGTGTTTTTTGTGTTTATATTTCTGCAATATATTTTATGTGTTCCATTGCTATGTAATATATAATTTTCTAACAGAGAAGGTGATCCCATGTATAAAAAACAATTATCTTGTGTGAGATATGACTTGAAATAGAGCTTGAAATCATAAGACAAAATGTGTTCTATAAGAATTTCACTACAGATATGAGAATAATTTCAATTTTAAGAGAAAGCCCAATTTTATGTCTACTATCAATTCTTTTGTCTCCTTGTTCAGTTTACTCTGAATTTGAGCAACATAATCATTGCACATCACTCAATTCCCAAAGCACAAATAATCCTCCGTCAAGTCATTGCACGACAACTTCATATGGAAAATTATCCCTCAAGTGTTGAAGTTATTCGTGGGTAGTTGTATTTGGTAGAAAAACACCATTCTTGATTCCAACAATGTTGGTGTCTGCTATATTTCAAAAATTATTAATGATGTTTCAGTCAGAGAAGCTTTGTGGTTTTTACCAAAACTTTGAATATGGGTTCCAAAATTTCCATTTGTTGAAAGTTATATGATCATTACAATAACTTTATCAATGGCATTGTGGGAATGCTTGACAACTTTATCGTTGTTAGTGTTCATTTTCCTTTCAACTTTGTGTGTTAATTTTCCTTTCAACTCTATTTTCATAAATTGGTGATGCATATATGGGTTTACCCAACATCAATAAATATGGGTAAACTAAAAACAAAATGAGTTTGATTTACAAGTAGTCTGATTTGATAAATTAGTGGCATTTACATTATCACTAATTAGGTTTCGGTGCTTTAAGGATGGCATCAATTTAATATCAAATCCGATAAATAACTTCCCACAAGTTTCTATTTAAAAGTTACATATGAAAACCACTTCCAATGGTTTTTCATTGTTATAGATTTTTTTCCATAAATGAAGTAACTAATTTATTCTATTACTGCCTTTTCTTAATAAATATCTAAACTAGGCCTAACAATTTTTATCAAAATTGATTACAACGCATGTTAAAATTGTAAATAATTTACAATTATTAATTATAATCTTAGAGTATATAAGCTTTCACAGTTAAACACATCGTGATGTGTGATTTCATTATTGAAAAATCATCCTCCCCCCTATGGGGGAGGTTACTATTCACCTTGGCTATTGGGTTAGGTGATTAGAGAGTTCCATGTGTCATGCAAATTGCTATGAGTGGAACCATAAGTGGGTATGCTCCCATGAACTGTGAGAACATGGGAGCTTAAGAAGTTTTGAGTGTCATTTGCGTTATGAGCTTCACCTGCGCAAAACCCAAAATCAAACAATACAAATGAGAGTTATTTCATTTTTGTATGGATTGGTGTAAATAGGTTCATTAATCTAGCGTGAGTTAATATTGTAAATGGGTTTTCATTTGTGCAGTTATTGACATTTTCCACCTTTTGATTGTTCCGCCTATGAATGACTAATTATTCCATCGATTTGTGGAAAATAAAAATAATTTTGAGGGAATTTAAACCCTCGGATTTGTTTTGTCTTACCCTATCACTAGTCCTTATGTAGTAATAATATATAACTTTCAACAAGTGGTTGTCAGTGTTTGGACTTCAAAATGTCATACAAATATCACTCATTACCATACGTTTTTCACCTATGCTTCCATTATATCACTCGTTATTTACCACCATGTCACTTCATTTTCCCTATTGTTCACCATTAATGGGTCTCATTTATATCTTCCAAATATTATTTATTTTTAAGCATTTTTAAGAGAAATTCTTGATTAAATATTAGAAAATAATATATTTTACTTCATATATGGAAAGTGGATTGTTTTTGTGACATGTGTAGGTGCCAAGGAAGCTTCCAAGACACCTTTTGTGGCCTTGAATGACCAAATCCGAATTTGATAAGATAAGTCTCATGGAGAAAATCAAGGACAAAGGAATTTGATAAGATAAGTCTCATGGAGAAAATCAAGGACAAAGGGATTTGATAAGATAAGCCTCATGGAGAAGATCATGATCTCATGGAGAAAATCAAGGACAAAGGGGGTTATGTATCCAGATGGTTGAGAGATTTATGGAACTAAAGAGAGATTAGTGGATGATCATTATGAGTTTGTTATTCATCCCATTGTATAAATAGGAGTACAATCTCCTCCATTTATAATCGGAGAATCTTCATTTGTAATCTTAGAGCTCCATTTGTAATCCTAGAGTTGGTTTCTAATGGAGATTTTGAAATAAAGGATCATACTTCAATTTTGCTTCTACATTTGAGTCTCCATTGAAGTGGTGTGCTTGTGGAGTTATGGAGGGCCCCCATGGCCTCACTTGCATGCTTATTTGCTTTTTTTAGGTATAATTTATTTTATGTTTTTGTTTGATTTCAGCTTTCAAGTTTTGTTAAATGTTCTAATATTGGAAGAATCTTATTTGAAAGTGTTCTTGTAAGAGAACCATAAGATCTCATACAATTATTAGATCTAGGTTTATTTCATTTCAGCGTTTAATTTCTTATTAGAATGTTCTAATGTTGGAAGAGATCTTGTAGAATATGTTCTTGTAAGAGAATCATAGATCTCAAACAATTGTTAGATCTAAGTTTGATTAGCTATTGAAAGAGATCTTAATGAATATGTTCTTGTAAGGGGACTTTAAAATCTTGGACAAATTAGGAATCTTTCTAGATCTATATATTTTAGATAAGCACTTCTAAGTTTACCTTCTCGGGTTGACATTAAATTAAACTCTAATTTGCATCCGCATTTTAGATCCAACAGTCAATATTAAATTCTCCATGAAAGTTCTCATCTAATTCAGAATTGTTGCTTCTATCTTGACTTCATTTGCAATTGGTGGCTATTGTACTTTTGTATCTTCTTGCTTTTGACAATCTTTCATATTGTTCAATTGATTCCTCTATGTCTTTTGCCAAAATGATTTTCTTTGAGTAAAATATTTTGGTTGGCTTGTGTATTTTATGAGCTTTATTCTATCTGTTAGAGTGATTTTGTTAGCGGTGGCATATTTCGTTGGGGTTTTTTCAGTTCTTCTTATTCAATTCAAGTTGTTGTATTCTATTTTGAAACTTTTGTTTCAAATTTTGTCATCCCTATCTAATTCTACACCCAAAATATTATGGGAAACACTTGGTGAAAGCAGAGGATATGGCTATGGGGCACGAAGATCAGAGGTGGAGTCATACTCTAGGTTCAAAACAACACAAGTCTTCTTATCAGTCTTCTTGCTAGTAACTATTAAACTCAAAGGTTTCATCAGCCACAGGGACGTTCCCACCTCCTACTCTTGTGAAGGTTGATGTTTTTTGGTCTTCAAAGAGGACAACCTTGCCAAAGAACGATCAAGTTTTAAAAATAGTTATGGGGATATTGTACAATTTAAGTACGGAAAACTTTGATGTTCTCAAAAGATCAGCTTACAAGTTAACTACATGTCCTTTTATGTTGTTCTTTGCAAACATAATGTTGTCCATAAACATATCAAAATGAAAAAAATGTTCATAATTTCCTTGGATTTCCTTGAAGATGAAGGTTTTAATTGGTATGAAAAGCTTGTTGGAAATTAAATATCACCACTTTCATAATTATTCAAGGCATTTATAAACATTAGCTTCATCTCTATGACGACAAGTGTGAAGGAATTATTGCATATGTGGCCCAACATGTGGATTTTGTTTATACATGTTTTTCTAGCCTTGTGTTATGGGTGATTTTGATGATAAATAGGTTGAGGATAGGCTGCCACATGCATTTTTTTCAGACATTATTACAGCGCCATTCAACATAACATTAACTTGGCATATGCTAGGTCATGTTATCATCTTTCAAAATTTTGTATTTGCTACCATGCCCATGTTTTAATTTCTTGTTGTAGCTTTCATATCATGAAGATTCCAGTGTATTTATATGAGATGTTTGACATTTCCTTCTTTTAGGAAGAGATGTTTATGTAAATAAAGAGCTAAGATGGCTCCATTGGTCATATGGTTTTGCCTAATTCTTATACTTTTTCATGTTACAATAGGTGGAAGAATAAGTTCTCTAGCATGAGCACTAGCTCTTTTCATGGAGCTTGGGCATTGATGGAATATGCCTTTTGTTTTCAAATTTCTCATCTTTGGGTGCACATTTCTCATTTTTTTCCTTCTTTTCAAGTTTTGTAAATTCATTTTACATTTCATGACTAAACATGATAGAAATACATCTAGAATGATACATGATGCCAAACAAGTAGTTTTTAGTATTACTTTCTAGATATTGTTGGAGTTATCATTGCTTAGACTTAGCTTGACAATTTGTTCCAGTATTTTAATTGTGATGTTGATTTTGATTAGAAGAATTGTAACTTGTTTCCAATATTGATTTTTATACCATATCTATCATATGTTTATTGTAGATATTATTCAGCACCATGGAAGCACTTCAAAAGTTGTGTCCAAGGAAAGTACCTTCAACATTCTCATTTGTGTCCTCATAGGGTGATCAGAAGCCTATTTTCCAGGTCTTTATATTGTTCTTTGTCATGGTAATAAATGTTTATTGAATGATCTTGGACATTGTAAATATATCATTTTGAAACATTATAATATTGTGCATAGATTGCATCGATTTTACAAGACACTTCAAGCTACTAGTTCCTTTTCTACTGCCTTACAGCGTTTTCTTTGCAACATCTTGTGCAAATGCTAGTTAAGATCATTTTGGTTTAATATTGTCATAGGTGAAGTGTGTTTTGCTCATATGCATCATTATATATTTGTAGTTATCTAATCCAATAGTCACAATATGTTCCAGACATAAAATGATATGACAGATAATCTTCTTGATTTTAATGACCATATTGATTGATGACTTAATTCCTAATTGGTCCATGATATCCATTTAAAGAACATGGAGGGTCATTTATTGACAATCAATTGTGAGAAACTATTACATAATTCTTTTTCCTTTTGCGTTAATATATTGCATTAAGTGGACACATTGACTGAGGCCATGGATTGTTTCCCCTTTTGAGGGGTTTATCCATGTATACGTCAATATATTAATTTTTGATTGGTTTTTGTGAATGTTTGCGTAAGGTATTTGACATATGTGGAAATACCTTATTTATCAAACATGATATTAGAGCTCATTTAAAGACACAATTCAAACTCGCATTGTTGATCAATATTCTAAACTTGTGTCACTATATGTATCAAATGACTTCTAATGACTTCTAACCCGAGAGAGCCAATCCATCATGTCCAAAGCACTACTTTCAATTGGAAACACTTTTCGATTCACTAGACAATGTTTTCATTTAGTCAAAATATGAACATTTTATAAGATTAAAAGGTATAAAGTTTCATTATAGTGTTTAAACTTTTTTTTTTAATAATGTGTTAATGTATTAGCTTCTTTGATTTTATTTTTAGTTTTCTACCGTTGTTTTACATATGCTTCTTAGAGTGCAATCTTGACAATTTTGAGATAGATGAGAAAGTCTCCCCTCTATTGCATATGTTATTTGCCTTGTGATTTATGCAATCTTGGAAATTCAAATACAAAGAGAAAAACCTACAGTTTCCTCGTAGACTCATTGAGATATAACATTGACCTTATCAATTTTTAAATTTATTTTTTGATAATTTGCTTAATTTTGTATGCATGGTGTTAAAGCTTTTTATAAGCCAAACAAAAATGGGAGTTTCCAATGTTACTATGCACCTCAAATGAGAGAATTCTGAAAAATGTTCCCTTCTCTTTCATAACATTTGTTATACATTTTGCATTAATTCACTTAATTAAATAGATGAGTTCAAGGCTTTTTTTTTTCTTTTTTTTTAAACCATTCAACTTTAATTTATCACATATTTATTATAAAGTGCATTTCACTTCAATTATAAAAGTGAAGCACTATAAAGCAACTTTACTACTTTATTCTAAAAAAATAAACTTTAATTTATAGAAAAAAAAATTATTGTGAAAGTGATTTACACTTATTTCTAAAAAGTGTAACATTAATTGTAAATGCAGCATATTTGTAAAAATGAGATTATGTACAAAATTGAGTAGTAAAAGAATTATTTTTACATTCAACAATTTCATTGTGCATACATAGCCACATTGGCCAACCTTTACTTGCTACATGACACTTTGGTAACTATTTTTCCCATCTTTTTTAAAAAGAGTATATCCTTGACATCCAAAATCTATTTTCAGTGTTGTGCTTTCTTTTCTTTTTAAATTGCTTATACATTATGGTTTAGGATTCCTTGTTCACCCTTAAAAATAATGCATTCACATCTTTGAAATGTTGAACAATAGTGGTAGCACCCATGGATCCAATGAGAAATTCAAGTTCATTACCCTCATCTATTTTCATTTATGAAAAGCATAAGTATAGTACTTACATGGCTAGTTATGGGGATTTTTTTTTTAATATATTTTTAATTTCCGAAAAATTTCAAACCAAATAAAATTAGTCATATCAAGATGTGGCCCTCATTTTCAAGTGGTGGCTCAAGCTCTTATATGTGGAAAGGCATATTAATCCACCCATCTCATAAATGTTGAATAAATGTTTAACTCTATCAAATTGTCTGTCACAATCTCATTTAAAAATTACCCACACTCACCTTCCGTGAGCTACAAGTGAACCCTAAAGTACTCGAGGGAATCATCCAAGGGAGGAAATCACTTAAATTTGGAGAGTTTTCACTCTTCATACATTCAAGTAGTATCATATCCCAAAATGTCGAAGCCTTTCGTGCCAAAATTTCTTGTTCAACATTGCCACATTTGTCTTTCAAGCTAGAACCAAACGACAGGAATGCCACATTGTCTTCCCAAGGCAATTAGATCTCTCATGTGTTAAAATTAGTGGTGAATGCTTGAATATGTGGTGAGGATAGACAATAGAAGCATGGAATTTCCAATGGGGTGTGGGTAAATTGAGTATGACCCTTGATCCTATGAGGCATATATAATAAAGTTATAAGCATAGGAAACATTTTTCTAGGTTTCATAGGAACCTAGCCAAATTCTACCTATGTAATTGGGCATTTGAATTTTTTACACTCACTTTCCCCATTTTCTCATTCGGATTCCCTTGAATTGTCATGACTTCAATGAGTGGTTTTCATGTTTGTTATAGTCATTCTAATTTTGCGAGGATTGATCCATTCAAGCATATTTATGACTCATACTGAGGTTTTTAAGTCTTTAAAAGAAAATGAGAGAGTGTGATTTGAACTTGGGACAAATAGAAGTCCTAGTAACAGGCACCAATTATGATGATATTATTTGTTGTAGTGCAGTGAAGCAACATATGCATACAAAGACATAAAGTTGTGTAGTTTCTATAATTGATATTTAATATTTTGCATAGAATTATATAATTTAGTATACATGTAATAACTTGCAAATTATAACACATGCTAATGGATTTCATTCTCAGAGTGACTCTAATTTGACGAGAGAATGAATTTTGGTTTCATAAGAGGATACATGACATGACATGTACACTACGACCACTGAATCACCCTTTTTCAACCATAACTTATATGACACTCATTTTCTGACAAAGATCCGCCTAAGTTTAATTTACATTTGGATTCCAATTCATAACCTTCTTTGCGCTTGCAAATACTCTCTTTTATACACTTCACGAGCTCTACCAATAATAGAGAAGTGAGTGTCCATATATGACCTTTTATACAACGTAGGTGCTCTCTCATTCATGTGTGTGTGTGTGTCATTTTTTTAATAGAGGTGATTTATATTCATATGTAGCAATGTTTGTGTCGATTTTGAATATGTTTTCTTTGATTGCAATAGCTAGCCTATCCCACCTAGCATGAGGTCCAATGTATTGCAGATTGAAATGATACGAGACACAAATATAATAGGCATTTGTTTGATACATGTATACATAAAATAAACAAAAACTAATCTTCTTCATATTTACATCTTTATAAGTCACCATGACTTTTGTTATAAGACCATAATGTGCATATATTTTGACTACCACAATGTGAATATTATCATCGTTGTCATGTCATCATGTGTAAACTTTGATTACTTAGGTTTTCTTTTCATTAAGCAATCATTATCTAAATGGAGTTAGGATGATCACATAAAAGAGGTATGATATTTGCGATGAAAGGGTTGCTAAGTTGAACTGTATAGAATGGATACTCTAGTCTTAGTTACTACTATTACCCTTGTTGTGTGTTTGGCACCGAGGAGGACCTCTTTCACATCCACAACTATGAAAATGTTAACTTTATTCATGTTTAGGGCAAGGATTCTTCTAATGGAGCCCAAGATTCATGTATTGTTGAATATCAAGTCAATCCGCTTGAATGACATGTCGACTATTGTTTCCAAATAATTTTATTTGGAGACATCAACGCTTATTTAAAGTGCTAAGAAAAATGTTTTCTTGGAAGGTTGACATTAGCTTTCTTTCCCCTCATTCAAATGTAGTTTACACTAAAACCAAGAAAAACGCATACCATTTATATGTACTATAGCTTATAGGGAATATATAAACAACTAATAAAATAATCTCTATATAGTCATTTTTTTTAAATATATTAGTGTCGCTTTGGATAATTCATTCAAGGCAAGTTGAAGTGATAACCTTCAAAGGTCGACTACATTCCAACAAACTATTCTTAATAGGGAGGGTGATATTTCAATCAAAGACATGCTTACTACAAGTTGGTGTCTGCCATTAAGCCTAAAGAAACAGAGGCTGCTTGAAACATTTGTTGAAGGACTAGCTTCTCTTCTCTGAGAACCAAGAGACAAATATCCATAAGTCTTATAAAGTAGACATTTACTCATGCTTGGCCATGTTTTCCTTGCAATGCAAAGCATGCAATAACAAAACAAAAACACAACTTTGCATGTTTTACACCCTTTTAAATGAAAATTGATATAGACATAAATATGGAAAATAACAAAAAAAAATTGGAGCAGTTCTTAAGAGTTTTATGTTTGCAAATTATATTTGAACAACTACTTTGTTCAATTTCATAAAACATGACATTAAGAGTAGGCTTTTTAAGGGGAGATGCCACTCTTAATTATAAGAAGACATTTCCTAAAATTAAAAGATTTCAACTGTGGGATGCTTCCTCTAGGAAATTTGTGATGTAATAGAATTATTATTTTAATACCATGGAAATAAATTTGGAATATCCCTAACTTGAGAACCTACTTAAAGAAGATCTGTTACAACATGTTAAAATCTCATGTTTTTTCAAGTTGGTTCCTTTGTAAATAAAGTTCTAGTCCAAAGAAATGAATAAAAAATATGGGAAAAATTCCAAACTAAAAATATGTAGATTTATCTAAAATAATGATTACAAACACTATTTTTTAAATTTTTAATTACAAAGATAAAAACTATGCAAGAGAATGGAAATAAATGAAAGACATAGACATGTAGGGTTATTGAACACAAAATGTTTATAAATGCTATATTTTAAATTGTAAAAGGAAAAAAATCAATCTTTGCAAGAGGATATTTATAAATGGAAAAACAAATATGCCAACATTTTTAAAGCAAATACTTGCAAATTTATGAAATTATGCTTACCTACATTCAATGGAATGAACCTTTAAATACTATGGTGATGCTTTTCCATGTATGCCAACAATTTTGGGTTATTTTTTAGAAGCTAGGGCTCTCTTCACCTAGCATTGTCACAACATGGTGCATGAGAAAAATAAAATAAAAAATCATGGAAGAGCATGGAGAAGCCAAGTGTTAGGTTAGTAGAGGATGGGATGACAAATGGATGATCCAAAAAATGGGTTTTGTTATAAAACAAGCACATTGATAATGATAAAAAGCAAATGAATACAATCCACTTCGAGTGGGAAGCCTCCTTTTACAATGAGTACAAGATAAGATGATCCTAAGATTAGGTATCCATGGTGTGTGTGTGTGTGTGTGTGTGTGTGTGTGTGTGTGTGTGTGTGTGTGTGTGTGTAGAGAGATGAAGTCATTATGGTTGACCTACTAGTATAACTATAAAATGTAATAATTCAATATCAAGGCCTAATAAGGGGTTTTAGTGTTAACATAGAGATTTGTCTAGGGATTAACATGCCCATCCCTTTTAAACTAGTTTTGTCCTCAACACTTGAATAATTGCAAGTATTTCTACATGAAGAAGTCACATTTCCATGTCGCCTCTTCCATTGGTAAGTTTTTCCATTTGACGAGGTACTTAATAATTACTTGATTTCGTAGCTTCTTAATCCTTGTTTCAAGCACTGTTTCCGGTTCTAGTATGTTTTTCCCTTCTTCATTAACATATGGTGAAATACTTTGGACTGTGATCTTGTCACTGATTTCCTTACTGAGGCAAGGAACATAAATGAATGGATGTACATGTGAAAATGTAGGTAACTCAAATTTGTAAGTCGTAGTTGCAATCCTCTACAACACCCTATATAAGCCATAATACTTGGGTGCTAATCCATTGTCCTTCTTTTGTTGCTTAAGGGACATTTTTTTATATGGTTATGGCCTCAAGAATACCCAATCCCCACTTCAAATTCCCTTTCCTTATGATGTGGATATTCTTATTGTTTCATCCTATTTTGAGATATACACATATGCTCAATCTCTCTTTTGTGCATATTGATATTTGTAAGCCTAATGTTAGGTGGCACACTTCTTGGTTACAAGTGAATCTCAATCAAGTGGAAGACCCTTAGGTATTTTCCCAAATACATTGGAAAGCTTGTTGATAAATTTTAAAGATCCATTGGAGCAACGAGTATAGATGTTTGAACATCTAGTGAGCATAATTGTGCAATAACCACATGGTATCCCTTTTTGAGTAGTTTTATAATGTTTTTAAATATTTATCACTTTAGAGGGTTTCCCTTGGATACATATAAGATTAATTTCCTTTCCCTTTGAGGTAAATCTCATGAAAAGAACTTGAAAATTAAGGGTCATTGTTCCTATGATTGTAACCGTTGGACCCTGAATGAAACATCAATAACACCCATTTAGATTGCAATCATAGGACTATCCAATAAATACCCCCCCACATTGAGCTTAATACTAAGTACTTCCCTAGACAATTTATGGTACCTCCATTTGCAATGATTACTTAAAACTATGGTGTTGGAAATACAAAGCAATTGAGAAGTTTTCCCAATTTGTAATTGATGAAGTAATGGGTCTACCAAAATCAATAAATAGCAATACCTCTTTATTTTTTATATATCCTTATATCTCGAGGGTTTATGGAGTACTGATGTCGATCAATGCATGACAAGATATTGTTGGAGTAGTTTCTTGTAGCTCCAGATCCTGTGATGGTTCCAATTATTGATCTTCTTTCTCTTCATAGTTGATGCAAAATAATTTATTAATGTTGCATTTATGTCCCTTACTATACTTGATATCGCAATTGAACCATAGTCCTTTTGCTCTTCTTTCATCCAATAGTTGGGGTATCAACTTTAATAGTTGAGTGAGGTTAAGAGAGGGAACATAGTGCTCTCTATAGTCCTTAGTTACCACTCTTTTTGTAACCATATTTTTACTTTCAAATTTCCTTATCATATTGAAAGCATTATCTAGAGATTTAGGTTCAAATTAACACATTTAATGTTAGATGTTTTCATTTAAATTCCCCATAAAGAAGTCTAACAAATTATCCTCTAAAATGTTCTTTCTCTCAAGACTCAACTTTTGGAATTCTAAATGTGTTTTATAATTGGACCTCATTTCCATAGATTCGGAAATTGAAAAAATAATGTATTTCTCTTAATATCCCCATAATGTGCTATCAATTTCTCTATAAAAATGGATCAAGATATAATATACTCCTTTTTCCTTAACAAAGTCATTGATACCATACAAATTGATTTTATTTTTGATACAAAATGATTCTATTTTTAAAATTGTATTATTGTAGGGCTAATATTGGGTTTAGATCAAAGTATTTATCCATTTGGAATATATATGTTATAGGATCTATACCATCAAAATTCTTCATATTGATCTTCAAACTGAATTAGTTTCTGGGTGCCAAGTTGAACCTTTGATGTTATGGATCTTGAAGTGATGAATGAACAAGATTTCATGATTCAATATTTGTGTTGTCTAAATGTGATAAAATACTACCCATATGTCATTGAGTCTCAACACCATTATTCTCCCTATGTGTTAGGATTTAATTGGATCTTCATATCCCTTTTAGGGAGATTCTGTAATAGAATGGTTTGTATTTTTGGTATTTCTTCCTTCTTTTTGTTCATGAATTTTATATTTATTCCTTAATTTCATTCATCATCTTCTTCATTTCATCCATAATTTCCCTTTTAAAGCTTACCCAAGAACATGATAAATCCACTTGTTTCTACATACTACTATTCATTTCATCAACTTTTTTCTTTAATTGGAGAACCTGTATTAGAAGTCTTCATTTTCTTCAGATGTCATGTTTGATTTTTTGTGAGGATC
>APFE030502663.1:244175-265370 GCA_000404065.3 Pinus taeda | reverse complement strand
ATTTTCAGATCATAACCACTCCTCGTCCATAGATGTTTCCACACTTTGGAATCCTCATACGTGGAAGAATTTGCGATAAAGGAATACACTTCTTTTAACGTAAAAGTGCCCATGGATTGTCTCCCCCACCTGAATATCTCAAGTTTTTCTAAAACTCGAATCAATATATTTTGTAGAGTTTGATGGTATTCCTCCCATTATGGACAATCCCTTTATTATTCTCGTGCCTGATGTAAATGCTCTTTGTTTTCCATTTTCTCCAACATTGAGTTTTCTCTATTTTCTTCCAAAAATTCATAACTTTTCCTGCGCCTTTGGCTTGTATGTGTAACTTTATGGCTAAAAGGTTGGCATTTTCTTGCATCAAGGGTAATTGTTGCCAAGATTTCTCCCAAAAGGTTGTCGTCATTCCTTTATTATCTCCCAAAATGCATTTTTTTGTACTATTTCCCTAGTCTCAAATTCCCAATGCAACCTCTTAACCTAAGTGGTCAGGGACAAATATTTTCGAGACCATTTGTTTCCATATTTGAGGACCACCCAATACCCAGTGCCACCATAACTTCATTGCATATGATCGATTGGTTAGTAGAGGATCACGAAAACCTAGACCACCCTTTATCTTTGGGTTAGTTAGTTTATTCCATCCAACCAAAGCCCAGTTGCGTGTTTTGGCCGACGCTCTCCATAAGATGTTACTCCACATTGTTCTCAATTGATTACACACTGTGGTTGGGATTGAAATTACAAACAGCTAGTAATTTGGTAATGCTTGTAATATTGTTTTTGTTATAACTCTATGACTTGGGGAAGTTTAACACCCTAAATACCCAATTGTTTATTTTCCTGCGAGTCTTTCTATTAGTTTTCCCATGTAGAGAGCCTATTATAATATAGCACCATTGGTATTCCTAAATATTTTAAGGGCAAATGACCTTTGCTAAATCCTAGAATGCAACTTAACCTAAGTTGAATCATCTATGGAGAGTTAAATACGCTTCCGTAAAAAAATTGCACAAGTCTATTTATTCTCTTTGTTTCTTTAGAAGTAGGCAAACCAAATAATATAACATCATCAACGAATTGTTGATGAGAAAGTGGGAGATCAACACCATAGAAACAAAGCCCATAAATAAATTCTGTTTCACAAGCTTTTTAGAACATTCAACCAAGTCCTTCCATAACTAGAATGAAAAGAAATGGTGACAAAGGATCACCTTTTCTTAATCCGCTTGTTGGGTGGAAGGTATGCGAGGGGGATCCATTAATGAGGATGGAAAAGAAAATTGATGACATAAGAGAGAATACCCATTCTATCCAGTGTTTAGAAAATCTGAAATCCCTTAAGATCTAGACTAGATATGTCCAAGTAAGTCGATCATAAGCCTTCAAAAGGTCTAGCTTTATGATCATACCTGGACGTTTTGAAACCCTCTATGAGTGCATAATCTCTTGCACCACAATAACGTCAGCTAAAAATTGGCAACCTTCGATAAAGCTTGATTCAGTTTGAGATACCATTAGAGGGAGTAAAGGCTTCAATTTGTTAATAATTATAGATGAAATAAATTTGTAGATCACATCTCATAGAGCAATGGGTAGAAAGCCTTTTGGGCTTTCGATATTCCTGCCTTTAGAACTAAAGTAGGAATGTGACATTTAGGGCTGGATACAATGATCCATTTCTTCTTAATTCTTTTGCTAATTCCTAAATTTTCTTGCCTAAGAAACCCCAACAAGCTTGAAAATTTTCCATTGTAAGTCCATTCGAGTTGGGGGCTTTATTCTTGGGCATGTTCATTATCACCATTTCGATCTTAGATGAGAAAATTAGTCTCATTAATGCAATATTATGCTCCATGTTGATCAAACTTAGAATATGTCAAAGCACTACCTCTATGGCTGATTTCATGTCGAAGAAATTCTTTGTCAATAGATCTTGGAAATGATTTACCAATTCTTTTTCTATTTCCTGGTGTTGTAGTTTCTTTCCCCATCATGACCTATCAGAGAAAAAATTAGGTTTTGATGATGTCTTTGAATCAAAACAACATGAAATAACTTAGAGTTTCTATCTATGTGCTTTAACCATTGTATCCTCAACTTTTGTTTCCATAGAATCTCATCCTGTTGCCTTCCATTTTCTAACTTATGAAGGGTGTTTTCTTCTAGAGCAACCAACTCTTATGATCTTCCAAGATAATTTGTCATTGTATACTACTGATTTGCCTCTCGAACTCCTTTTTATCTTCAAAGATGTTGCCAAAGATATGCTTATTCCAGTGTTTGATTTTTTGCTTCAGTGCTTTTAGTTTGAGTTGAAACGTGTGCATTTTATTAATGCCTTGGGTTTTCAATTCCTTCCACCAGTTTTTAGCAAGTCCACAAAGATCCGTCCTGGAGCCAAAAACTTTCAAAATGAAATGGATGATTTAATGAAGCTTCTTTTGAATCTATTTCCATTCGGATAGGCCAATGATCTGATCCCATACACAACATGGTTGAGGCTTTGACGAATAAGTCCCTTTGCATTACTTCTTTTGTAAGAAGAAATCAGTCCAACCGATAGGAACAACAGGAAATATGGCTCTTACCTCCTCTACGATTATTCTAGGCGTAAAGTTTGTTGTTGATTGGAATATCTGCCAGATGTAGATTGTCAATATACCCATTAAAGTCCTCTGAGATTTGGTCCATTCTACAAATTCCTCCTTTTTTTCCTCCAATGATATAATGAGATTAAAATCCCCTCCCACCACTGAAAGGGCATTATCTATTAGTTGTTTTATATCCTGTAATTGTTGCAAAAAAACATGCTTATCTCTAACACCAATAGGACCATAGACTGTCGATAAAAATAGCTTATCTTTTGATCCTATACGCTTGAAACTACTTGACAGAGTGCACTTTGTGGCCCACCACTCCATAAAATCAATCTGTCTTGGGTTCCACCATATAGCTAGACCACTTGCACTGTCTCTCACATCTAGTGCCATCGTTTCACAATATTTCTAATAAATGCCAACAATTTTGGTCAATTTGTCCCCTGTTAAATTAGTTTCTTGTAATATGGCAATGACGGGTTTCACTTTTCTAATACCATCACTAATATGACATTGTTTCTCTCTACTATTTAAACCTCAGATATTCCATGAAATGATCTTCATGGCGATATATTGGGAGGAGGATCTGGATCATCCATCATAGCCTTTTGCTTCCTTCTTTGGTTTGTTAGCCTTCTTCTTTGATTCTTTATTTAGGATTTCTTTCCCTTTCTCCTTGAAAGTTTGGAAGGATTGAGCTATTTTTTCACTTGTGACCTATCGACGCTTTGTTTTCCATCGAAGATAAGCATTCGAGTATAGTTCTCTGTTCTCTATAATTAATTCCCCCAGATCTTGTTGGGCCCAATCATTCACAAGGGTAGCTAAGTATTTTTCCTCTTTTGTGAGTTCTGATAACTTATGTTGCAATAAAGGGGCTACCTCTTAAAAACCTAGAAAAGTAGAGAAATCAAACCCTACTCGCGTATTATCATCCTCTTCTAATTTGTGTTTATGCGCGCTTTTGTCTTGAGTTAGTTCCACATCCAATGCTTCCATTTGGACATCTTTCCCTTTTTCCTGATCTTCGTCCATGTCCTCTAGTGCTGAAAAAGGCGTTCTTCTCCTCTTGTAATTTTGAATTAGTCCAGTTCTGATTCCTATTATTATGTCTCATGGCTGAAACCTTGGTGAAACCATCCATGGACGTTTGGCTTCCTATTAGTTGTTCCTTTCTTCTAGTTGGGCATTCTCTTATTAGATGGCCATGTTCATGGCATAGTCTACACCTAAACATAACATGTTTGTAGTCTAGAGGTTGTTTCCATATCTCCCCTTGGTAATCTAGCTCCATGGATTATGGAAATGGTTGAGATATGTTCATGTAGTCATATATCCTAACATAGGACATATTTTTTCCTATCTTGGTGATTTCTGATTTTTTTACAAAATTTCCTAGCGCTTGTCTAATTCCTTCTAGAATTTATGGTATCAAAAAATCATCATGAAGTGAGTTTAATCTTACCCATACCAATGCTTCGGTGAACTCCTCCTTTTCTGGGTTGAAAAAAGCTTCCCATTGTCTAATATAGAGCTCAACGTTGTCGAAGAAATACAACCCACCTTCAAAGATTCGAGCTTTATCCTTAAGGTTGGAAAAATTAACTGTGAAGAAGCCTTTTGGCCCTAATCTTAGATCCACCTACCTCGCCCTTTGGTTGCCAGTTTTGTTGTATCCATCTTTCTAGTTCTTTCTTTGTCAACCAGATCCCTATAAACTTACAAATAAATGCATGATCCCTCATGTGTATTTTGTGATCATCCTGAACTTTTGAAGCGATATTAAATCTAGGGTTTTGAGGGGCTTTAGGGATACATTGACCCCTTAGGATCTTTTTCTACCTATCCCCTAGAATAGGTAGTTGGTAAGATTCAGAAGGACCCCCCTCTTGGTTCGATTTTCCTCCACCAAAAAAGGACCAACTAGTAAGAATATTTCGGAAGGAGGGGTTGCCCCCTCCTACCCTTGAATTCATCTTTCAAAAAACTCCCAACTACACTCTATGGAAATAGATGAACTAATGCTGGTTCGAGAAAAGAGATGTGGTAATATTGAAAGATGTAGAACCTCCCTGTGCAGTTGAAACTCTCACTTTGCAAAAACCCGCAACGCTTTCAATACACAAATTCATGCTAAAATCAATAAGGGTTTGATAGACTTTATTTCCTATATGAAAGTTGTATTGATTAAAGATAATTAAAGTTGAATATTATCTTTAAAATCCTTTAGATTATTTTATGGAGAGAGGCTACAAAACAATTTGGGTAGATGTGTAATGTGGATAACTTTGACATTAGCATATGCTAATTCAATTAATAATAATAATAAGATTAATTACAGTGCAAAAAATATTATACTTACTACCTTAGATCTTAGATTTAATTTAGTTGTGATTTTATCAAACATCTAGAGGGATAAAATTTCCAAGGTATAAGTTTTTACTTAACTTTTACATGATCAAAAGAGTGTGTACCTCAAAGAATATGATTCCTCTTAATATTTAATAGATTTGAGTTAAGATTATTTATAATATGATTCTTCTTAATACTTAATAGATCTGAGTTAAAATGATTGAGATTGACTAAATACTAAAAATATATATATCATTAACTTTACTTGTAGTGGCTATGGATAAGTTGATATAATTAATTTTTTATAATATAATTAAATTTTATATAATAAATTAATATTATAATAGATATTCTCATATTGTATTTTCTTTACATTAAATTCTATTGATGTGAAAAATTTCATATATACCAAAAATATTTTTTAAATACAAAAATAAATTCCATATTTTAATTAATATTTCTTTAATTAAAAATAACTGAGAATAATAATTTATTAACACTTCTTACTATTTAATTTAATATTTTCCGCATTTTTTATCATATTTATATTATAATTCTATACTATATTTTTTTTAAAATATATATATTTTTAAAATACTTTTTTTCATTTAAAAATTTAAATTTATACTGCACGTTTCCAAAAACTTTTATGTCTCCTCTTATTTTTTTTTTTTATTCTCACCTTGAGGAAAATTATCATTTCATCGATTTATGCTCAAATCACGTGTAACAACTTTTTAAAACTTCATAAAATTAAAATCGTCATCCTGATTCTAAAAATGAACTTTGGGAGAGAAAATGAACATTTAGCGAGGTAGGCGAATGCTTGAGTTTTTTGTCATCCAGCGAATGCAGTTATTAACATCTGGCAGGCAAGCCAATGGAATGTCCACTCCTTCACCCGCGAAATATCCCTCCAATGCACCACACAACCACCAAATTATTAATGAATTTTGCTTTGTTCATAGAAAAAGCGTCCTAGCTTTTTAATAATAAAAAATAGATAAAATTAGAAGGACGCGGAGTCGTCAAAAACCAGACTTGATTTTGGAGTTGATGCGACTTTTTAGAGATTCCGGTGACGGAATCTGGCTGAAGAAATGAGGTTAAATCTGGATTTTTAGCAGCTAAAATGGTTTTTTAACTGCATATTTGGATTCAGCGCCCTGAAAAACCACTGGGAGCCATTGATTGTGCAGAAACTAGCTATCAAACTTGGGATTCCAATGAATTGCTGCTGGATTTTGACCGGAAAAATCCGCCGAAAAGACTTTCAAAAAAAAGTCGCCTTATAGACTACTGCCTTGATTTTTGCTTCTCACAGAAAAGAATCCTAGCTTTTTAATAATAAAAAACTAGAAGGACGTGGAGAGGGTGGAGGCTTTGGAAACTAGAGTGATGTTGACAAAATGAAAGGGATATTTTCACTGCCAATTCAAAATTTGCATGGAAGTGGGTGCGGAAAGCGGATAGAATGCCCACTCCCTCCCTGGAAGGTCGGTGCTGGAAAAAGCTCTGGGTGAAAGCGCTTGTGACCGTTTGAAAAGCAGGATTATATAAGACATTTTTACACAGCGAACCTGCTGTCAATTTCTTTTCTTCTTCTCCTTCTCCTTCAATCTGCATTACATTGCCATCGATTTTTTCTTTGTCAATGTTTGTTTGCTCTGTGCATGGCCACGCAACCTGTTTTCTCTTTTTTTGTCTTTCCCTTTATTGATTATTATATTTGTTTTGGTTGGATGCTTTTGGTTCATTTTGGTTTTTGTTTTCATTTTCGTTTCTGCGCTGTGTGTTTGCATTGTTTGGCTCATTTTGTTGCAGAATGTGGAGTTGAGGATAGATGCGATTAGATTCAGATTTTGTGAAGTTGGTGTATACTCGTGAATGTTGTTTTGTACAGGCCTCTGCCTCAATTCTACTCTGGAATCAGGCCCTAGGTAAGTATACATTCTGTCATACTCTTTGTATTACAGATTCTGTCATACAAATTCCGTCTTACTCCCGTAAGTACAAATTCTACCATTCAATAGTTTTTATTTATTACTTGTTTCAGACTCAACTTGTGGAAAATTGCAAAGGTTTTAGTCATTGGCATTGTAATGTATAGACATAGTCAATCCAGGTAGACCTAATTTGTTATAATTTCTTTGGCAGTTCCTGCATATCGGTTTTACCCTAATTTGAATTGAACTTACATCTGCATATTTACTTTGTGTGAAGCTGGCCTACACTCGTGAATGGTGCTTCGTACAGGCCTCTGCCTCAATTTTCGTCTGGAATCAGGTCTGAAGTAAGTATATGGCGGCCAATATCGACCCTGCTACGCAGCATTTATCTTACGATCTCTATGCCAACCTCCGTAGCGTTAAATGCTGTGTCGCAGGGTGCATAAGGCTCGCCGAAGTATACACTCTGTAGTCTGTCATACTCTGTATTACAGGTTCTGTCATATCTCGTCATACTAAGTACAAATTCCATCATCTAACTTTTTTTATTTATTAATTGTTTCAGATTCAACTTGTGGGAAATTGTAAGGGTTTCAAATTTCAATCACTAGCATTGCCATGGATAAACATAGTCAATCCAGGTAGACCTAATTTGTTTCTAATGTCTTTTATAGCAGTTCTTGCATATTGGTTTTGTGCTAATTTGATGAACTGACATCTGCATATTTACCTTGTGTGAAGTTGGGGCGTACGCTCGTGAATTACTTCGTGTAAAGTTGGCGTGCACTCGTGAGTGGTGCTTCACACAGGCGTCTGCCTCAATTTTCGTCTGGAATCAGGTCTGAGGTAAGTTTACACTCTGTTATCTCTGTGATACTCTCTGTATTACAGATTCCGTTATATCTCTGTCATACTTCCTATAAGTACAAATTCCATCATTCTTGGTTTCTCAAAAAGACAAAATACCTTCCCTAATCTGGGAGTCTAGTATATGTGCTAGTTTTGCTTTTACTCGAATCCATATACTCACAGATATAGGAATACATATTATGTCAAATTTAAACTAGGGTATACATTGTCAAACCTTAACGCCTATGTGAATATTGTTTATTATCATTTCCCGGTCAAGCAATTCTGCCTGAATACTCGTTTACCTGTACCTGATGCCTACGTAGTTTATTAATTATAACCGTATTTTTATAAATATACTTCGAAACAGAGTTATGTATAATTCAGGTCAAACAATTCTGTGTGAATACTCTTTTACCTATACCTGATGCATGAATAGTTTATTAATTATAATTTTATTTTTATAAAGATCCTTCAAAACAGAGATATGTATTCTAGACATTGGGTTTCCAATAAAATGACGAACATCCATTCAAACCAGAATGAATAATCGTCTTTTATGAATCCCCGTTATTAGGTTGATTTGCTTGGTGATGGACAGCTTCTTGCATGACCTCTCTAGGCTTGGTGATATAGATCTTGAAGGGTTCAGCGTAGTTTTCGAATAAGAGTGGTCATGACTTATAGGTTGTATATCTCCGTAGATGGTAAAACTTCTTAGTGTGGATTTTAGATTAAAAGTTACATTCACTATTCTGTGCCGTCAATATTCACTAAATGAACCGGAAAGTCATAGATTATTATGTTTGGCCGCTGTTGTCGTTTCTGCCGCCAAAATTTCATTAAACGAACCTGAAAATCACAGATGATTAGGATTAATTATAATTGGCCGACCGACCATTCAATATTGATTGATTTATTAGAATTGCTCAGAAGATACTTAAGTATATCGGTTGCAAGCCCTTTCGAATGTTACGTCTCCTGAACAGGACACCAAGTAATACTGGATCTCTTAGCTAATGGAGGAAACAATTAGGTTATTTAAATACCTAACCTCCACTCTAAACTCTTTCAATACCTTCCCATGTGGGCGGGTATTATATTATATTACCATCCTTCCAGCTGGAGTACCATCAGGGACGGCCCGCATATATTACTATTGGGTTATACGGTCATCCATATGATGGATGAGCGACTCCGTCCCTATTCGAGCTCTAAATCTTTAGAAGCAAGGTACGCACGTGAAAATGTAGGTTAGAAGAAGGGACCAAAGGCAGAGTCTGAGTCTGATTTTGCTCGCCTCTATCCTCAATCTTATAATAAAGGTTGGGATCCGCTTCACTCTTGGTGAAGCCCAAGCTCAACAAGTATCCATCTATCCTGGAGTACCACGCCCTCCGTGCCTTCTTAAGACCCTACAAACCTTTCTTTAATCTGCATACGTGGGAGTTTGCAGTTATTGTAGTTGTCAGGTATATTAATGTTGTATGCTTCAACTCATAAATGATTCTAATTTTGGATGGTAATGTTGGCAACATTTTAAGTGATAGAGTGAAGATTTCGACGGTTGTTCATTGTGAGAAGATTTACGGAGAAAACTGTAAATAAGATTTGTAACTTTATTCAGTTTTTTCCGGAAATCTTTTCCCAACCTTTTAAGTGGTTTTCACTGTATAGATGTCATGTAATGCATTGGTTACATTTCATTTTGTTCCTTCATTTTAGAGAGAAATTTTATTATATTTTAATTTTTTTAATCTTTAATGAAATTTGTAATAAATTATAATTATTTTATTAATTTTTTTAAAAGTGATTTAGGGCATTTACGTAGCCATAAAGTGAGTGAGTTGGATTGTGTAGCCAATCATCTCGCATCCAATAAATTTCTTTTTCAATCACGATGGCTCTTCTAAAACTTTCCAGGTACCCAGCTTGTTTTCATTTCTTGTCATTTTTAAGAGTAAGTGTGAGATAGAATTGGGGTCAAAAACATGCCCATATGGAGGTTTCTTCCCTTAGTAACAATATTATGCAAATAGAAACATTTTGATGGGTGGAGAAGATGAATGCTATCCTAATCAAAATAATGCTGCCACATGGTGACCTTTGAACACTCAATGTATAAATACTACTCCAAACCATTTTGATTTCATACTTTGGTTTTGTACTTTCAATATTTATAGCAAACCCTATGTGAATTTGGAAGCTTACAAAGAAGAATTTCCACAATAACTTGAACATAGATGCTATGTTCCAGCCATACTTAGACCCATGTTAAGACAAATAGCACTTGAACATAGATGCTATGTTCCAGCCCTACTTAGACCCATGTTAAGACAAATAGAACAAGTGCGTATCATTGCATTGCACTAGAAGACAGTATCTAAAACCTGCAAATTGAAGTCCAAAATTATAACCTATCATTGCCAAATGTACATAGTGTTCAATTCAATCAATTGGAAATGGAGGTTGAAGTTTCTTCCCAGAACAAGAAAGTTAAAAATTACAACTTTCATTGCAAGATAATTTCAAATCCTGGCATAGGCGTTACTTGGAATCTTGTGAATAACAAAAATATATGGTATTCCATTAGTATCAACAATGATACGAATGTCAATGTTAGCTTCTTTCTCCAATACATAGAAAGGGTCCTGTATTAGTTTGTTTTTTAGGGTCCCCATGACAACCTTAAGTATGACTCATACATCCACTACTTCGTAAATTTTACATGATAGAGGATGACTTGTCCTTACATATTTTAGGGACGTGCTTTTTGTATTTTCAGGCTACTTTACAATACTCAAAGTCAAGCTTTTGAGCTATGGATGTTGTGGGACTTGATAGTCTTTTTAATATAAGTTGGATGGAAGTAAAAATCAATTTCACGACAAAAGTTTGTGCAAAGATATTGGTGAAATAAATTACAAAGTGTTATAATTTTACTTTAATATGTGATTCTAAATCACTATTTCAGCTCCTCTCAGCAAAGGAACTTACAAAGTGCTATAACTTATACTTGAATACTTGATTCTAAACAATATTTCAAATGTGTTAAAATGCTACTGTTGTAGTATGAAAGATGTTTTTTTAGATGTGATTTAACTTTGTATAGTTATTTAATATTTTGGCTTTTCATTTTCCAAAAAGTCCTAGAACCCACCTTCTTGGGGCCTTCTTACATTAATCTATTATTCATGAGTATCATAGCAGAGACTATTGACAAACCCCAACATGTAGAATCCCCTTGCCTTGTTTTTTCCATGTCTTTGTGAACACCCCCACACTAGAGCGGCTCATGTGCCTTCTTTTGTTTTGGTGGTCGAACTCCCATCTTTTACCCTTTGACTTTGGCTTTTTACTTTTTGAGTGTTCCCATCCTTTATTTCTTTTATACTTTATAAATCTTATGGATTGTTCTATACAATCTTTGAAGTTTGGGGATACTCATCCTTATTTATAGCTGTTGATCACAAACATAGGATGCATAGTAGGCACCTACCTCTTTTTGTAAATTATCAGATGTGTATCTACTATTTGGATTATTTGTCATTGCTATACGTTAGATTTTCATCCGACTTGCAAAAAGCCATATCTTCCTTACCCATTGTCAAAAATTAATTATTTACATTTTGTAAGGGAAATCAATGATTTTGTTGGAAATAATACATCCACTAATCTCACTGGAGACAATGGCCTAGAAACCAATTCAATTTTGTTTTAGGCCAATGATTTTGAAGGAATCTGCCTCCCTTGCCTCACTCTTTTACTTTTAGTCACTAGACTCTAGGGATGCTAAATAGGCTCACATCAAAGGAGTTAGACAAATGAAATATTTTCTGTTCTTTTACATTGAACTTTGCAAAACACTTGAAGTATAAAGTCAAATCCAATAAAACAAGCACGACTACAACCACCTGGACATTTAAATATTCTCGTTTTGGCTTATCATTGCCATTTCCCAAGATTAGCCTTGACATTAAGTAGCTCAGGATAGTCTGGAGCTGTTCACTTCCTTTGGAGTAAGACAACTAGTCTAACTAGTGAATTGATTATTATGTGTTTTTTAGGTCGGCCCACCACTTCGAAATCCTGCGCGTGCATTCATTTATATACACAACTCGAACTTCCAATCTAAAGCGAGATACCAAAGTTCTCTAATCCGCTACTCTGAAATTTACTTAGGAACTTGACCCGCTGCTAAGAGTGTCTGCAACTATATACACCATATTTCTGTGCCTTAGCTTGAATAAGGAAGATCATTACTTCACGTTTGCATGCTGTGCTAGTTGAGGCAAGCGACTTGGGCCAAACAGTTGAGTTAATGCTCAAATGGTTCGGTTGTCATCACTAGATTATCCCTTCTCTTCATAATGTCTACAGAATTGCTTAGATATGCTACAGGAATATAATAAAGGAGGCTTTTCTTTCTAGGTCGGACTTCTGTGGTACCCTCCGTTCTTCTGAAAGCACTACAAACATTTGCCTAAGCCTATACCTATCTTATCTATTCTTCATTGGAGCCATCTGAGGTGTGGGATAACTGAGCTGCTTATTGGGAACCAAATCTCATACAGAGGGTGTGCTGGGCAAATTCTTGGTTAACCCTTTTTATATGTGGCTCCGCAATCCCATTTTACTACACAGTCCTCCACATAAATCATTTTCCTTCTTAGATGTGTACAAACTTCTTCAAAACTGCCCAAATTCCATTTAATTCTGCATACTATGCACATATATACTACCAAACTCTTGTGATATTAGAACCGTGCCTTTACCCTGCCTTCACAATTAAATTCTGTGTCATCTGCCCATCATTCTTGTTCCCCTGAGTTTGTAGAAGCCTTATTTTTCGTTATGTGAGGTTGCATTTGAGTGCATCTATGGTTGGCATATTGACCATATGGTTGGCATAAGCTAGACATTTCAGTGAATTTGTTGAAGATCTATTAGTGTTCAAATAACAATATGTTTTTCATAATTGAATTTAGGCTTCTGTGATCGATATCTTAATTGTCCATAAATCTTTTGGAGATAATCACATTACAGAATGTTTTGCCGACGCGTTTCCAGCCATCCAGTGTGGTTCATCGTCAGGACAAGATTGAAATCAGATCTGGGCATCAGATTAAATAAGTAGGGTGATGTAGAGAAAATTACTACTAACGGCTAAGGGTTAAACAACTACTAGTGGTCAAAATTAAATAGAAAGAGTCAAAGACATTGATTAGTGTCGTTTAAAAATGGGACTAAATCAAAAGAAAAGGCCAAAAAAGAAAAAGAAAAAAATGATTAACCCAAAATATATAATTTTTATAATTCAAAATTTAATTTAATTTAATTAATACATTAATAAATTAATTAATATATTTAAATACAAAAAGAAAATAAATTAAGGGGATTTTTCTTTTATATAAACATTTTCCATTAAAATAAAATGACTAAAATCAACCCCACCCCATTATATAAATTAACTAAAAAAAAATAAAAATAAAAATAATAGTATTTAAAAATATTAATAAATCAAATAAATAAATGATTTTAAAAAAAAGAAAGGGTAGGGACCCAACAATTACTAAATGACCAACAATTGTCCTTGTTTAAATTACTAGGCTTCCTTTCTATCTCAATGGCCTCCCTAAACTTCTGATGAAAGAAATGTTCCACTTTTGCAACGACTTGGACTTTTTCAATGCAGTTGTGATGTTTTGTCTTCTTTGCATGTTTTGCCAAGGCTGAGGAGCTAGTTCTCCCAAGTTTTATGTCAGCAGCGTGCTCATGAATCCTTGGATTTATCGAGCGGCCAATTTTACCAATGTAGGGTGTCCTGCAAGAACATGGAATTTCATACACACCTTTCATATTCTTAGGGTCCACATGGTCTTTAACAGACCTTAAGGAGCTACGAATGGTGTTAAGGGGCCTAAAAGTAGAGGGAACCTTATGCTTTCTCAAGATCATAGCAATCTTGTCCGTCGTCCCTTGGATAAAAGGAAGATGGACCCCTGAACTTCAATCTTTGGGTTCTTTCTTAATGGAAGGATCTTTGCTAGCTCTAAGGAAAGCTTTGAGACCTTGGTGCTTACTGTATCATTATTATAGAAAACATTAAGGAGATGGGCTTTTTCATTGGAAAGGTGGTTTTCATCCGAAACTCTTAACACACAGGTAGCTAAGGTGTTGAGAACGCCCAACTTTTGAGCAGGGAAATATGGGGCTTAGCATGGAGATATTGCTCTGTATGAGTTTTCTTTCGAAAAACCTGGTGGGAGAAAGAACCATCATCCTTTCTAGAAATAAGAACATCAAGAAACAGAAGGCAACCCTTTCTTTTTAAAATTTTTATTTATTCATTTGATTTATTAATATTTTTAATACTATTTATTATTTATTTATATTTAATTTATTTTTATTTATTAATTTATTTAATGCGGTGGGGTTGATTTTTAGTCATTTTATTTTAACAAAAAAAGGTTTTATATATAAGAGAAAATCCCTTAATTTCTTTTATGTTGTATTAAAATATATTAATTTAAAATTAAATTTTAATTTTTGAATTATAAAAATTATATATTTTGGGTCAATCGCTTTTTTCTTTTTATTTTTCGGCCTTTTCTTTTGATTTAGTCCCATTTTTAAATGACCTTAATTTTTTTTTGTAAGCTTTGGTAGGACTCTCCGATTTTCATGTCCATGACATACACCACTACGGGGGAAGGGTAGACCAAGATTTGAACCCAAGACTTCCAGTTCGGTGAAACTTCATTTCCACGGCCAATGCCGCTTGAGCTACCCCATGCGGACTTAAATGACCTTAATTGATTCCTTTGACTCTTTCTATTTAATTTTGACCACTAGTTGTTTGACCCTTAGCTATTATTAGTAATTTTCTCAACATTGCCTTATTTAATTTGATGCCCAAATCTAATTCTCCATAGCTGTTATTAGTAATTTTCTCAACATCGCCTTATTTAATTTGATGTCCAAATCTAATTCTCCATCTTATTTAATTTGATGCCCAAATCTGATTATCCATCTTGTCCGGACGATGAACCAAATTGAATGGTTCTTAACACGTCGACAAAACTTTCTATAATATTATTATCTCCAAAAGATTTATGAACAATTAAAATATCCTTTTCTTCAATCCTAGCAATTATAAACCCTACAAGTTCTCAATTGTACGGACAACATTTTAGGAGTCACCTTCAGAGATCCGAGATATGATTTCTGCCGCTTAGGTTCGAGTCAGTTTCTAGACAGGTAATGACATTTGAATATTGTACTTCAAGGATGGGCACTCAGTGATGATTTTTCAAATACACCCTTTTCATGTTGGTAAGTGAGGTCTTACACTCATTCAATGCCACAAGGATTTGCTGTCAACAACACATTGTCTTCGTGGATCTAGCATACTTGGTAGTTCAAGTGCTTCAAAGTAACTTTTGAGAACCCTTTGATGGTTACAAAAGCATCCAAGAATCCCATAATCTCATTCTCAACATGTTAAAGTAAAACCTGTAGCCCAATGCAACCACTTTGTCATTTCTGTTGTATAATACCCTTTTCCCCTATGCTTGATCGCCATGCAAGACAATAATACATTCACTTTGTAGGGTTTGTAAGGCAGAGTCAATGCCATCATTGATTTTTGCATTAGTCCACTATGAATGCCATTATTCCTACTATAATCACAAAAGAACCCACTAAATCTGCCAATTGAAGGTTTCCACACTTGGAAGGGCATCATTTTAGTGACCGGTTGCTTTGAATTACCTCTGTGTTTGATTACTCGGTAAAGCAATGATATATTAAAATCTAAGTGTTCATGGATTGGTACCACCATAAGTGAGGCTACCTTTGCAGGTTTTGTAGATTAAGTAACCCAAGGATTCCTTGACCAAATACCTTCCAAGAACCCTACTATATGGACACCCTAGAATAATCTTCAATAATGTATGGATCTAGGTGAAATGAAGTAGTGAGGTCAAAGAATCGATGGCTCATGATCGGCCTTGGAGATGCTCAAATAAATTCCCAAACACATGCTACTTTGAATTTAATGATGTACAAAAAGTATAAAGTGATGAAGAATGGAGGATTAGTGCCTTGACTCATTATTGAATCTTTGGGCATATGGAGTTAGACAATGAGTAAGTCAATGGTTGAAGACCTTGGCTGGCGTGGGAAAGATAGAAGAATAACTTCTCATTCTAACTTTAACAACTTTCCAAACTAGGAGACTTAAGGTCAGGGAATGCAATCTAGTTTCCTTGATGGATACTTGATGATAAATTTTGCATATCGAGAAAATAGAGTTTATAATAGATGTAGTGTTTATTAAAATTTAAGAAGACTAAAAATCCCTAATTCAACAATTATAGCAAAATGGAAGATACCTCTCACAGTAAAATAGTACTATTCATCCAAGCATCACTTTGTCGATCCAAAGAAAGTTCATCCATTCAAAACATATCTTCTCCAAGACAATGTGCTCAACTTGAAATATCCGAAGCCAAATTTTTGCGAAGGAAATCACAGAAAGTTCAGATTGTTGTGGGATTTCTCCCTCAAAATTTCACAAGAAAATGAGAGGAAGTGGACCTCTATTTATAGAAGAGGTGATCAACTTCTCTCATAAAATAATAATTTTCTAAGCTAAAATGCCCTAAACTAGCTTGAGGGGCAAAAGGCCCTCTCTACAAATAATTAATCTAAAATAATACAACATCGGGCTTCTAATCCCACATGTACTAAATATAGGGCTTCGAGCCCTTTAAAGATGACCTAAGCCCCACAACTAAAGGGCATAGGGGGGCTTTGGTGCAGTGTCCAGCCTCCAAAGGCCGTTCAACAACATTGAATTCTTCCAACTTGTTACCCAAAGCCTTCCAAAGCATCCTCCAAAAAACATCCTCCAATGTTGGCACACAAACCCCAAAGTGGCCTCTAAGGTGGGTGAGAAGGCTCCATGATTTCCATACTCATCCTACCAAAGTGGACACTTCACAAAATCAGTCATAACTACCCTTTAGGCAAGGATTGCCCTATAGGCAGGGACTTTCAAGACATGTATTCATCATTCAAGGCCTTCGATTGTTGGAACCAATCCTCCCCAATTTGCATGAGCGGAAACTCAATCTCTTCCATGAAATGTGGGCTCATAAAAAGTGATATGGTTTCCGATTATTACTCCAAAATGACCCAAGGGTATGCCCCTTTACTCATCAATAAGCCCCTTTACAGTGCAAAGGGGTGTCTTTCAAATTCACTATATTAAAACCTACATAATTAGCTCAAGCAATTGGATTTATGAATCAGGTCGGCCCTAGGTCTAATTTGACCAAGTCAAATATGTGTCTACAAGTTGACCCTCCAATATATCCTTTAAACTGAAGTATCCACCAAAAGTCATCCATGAACCGTTTTTGAGGTCAGCTGAACAGTTCAAAGTTGTGTGCGTGCATTTTTATATATACACTATTGGGACCTCCAATCTAAAGTGAGGCATTCATAAGTGCTCTGATCCTCTTTTCTGTAATTTCCTTAGGAGCTCAACCTGTTGCTAAGAGTGGCTGCAATTATATAAACCATACTTTTGTGCCTTGGCTTGAATAAGGAAGATCATTACTTTAGATTTGCATGTTTTGCTAGCCGAGGCAAGCAACCTAGGCCAAACAATCTGAGTTAACCCTCGAGTGGTTTGGTTCTCAACACTGGATTATCCATGATCTTCATAATGTCTACGGAATTGCTTAGGTACGCTAGTTTTGTGGTTCTGAAAGCATTGCAAACATTTGTCTAAGATTGTACCTATCTTCTATATTCTTCATTGGAACCATCTGATGTGTGGGACAACAGCTTATTTTGAGCCAAATCTCATACAAAGGGTGTGCTGGGCAATTTATCAGTTAACCTTTCTATATGTGGCTCCACTTTCCCATTTTACTACATGGTTGTCCACCTAAATAATTTTGCTTCTTTGATGTGTACAAACTTCTTTACAAACTTCCTGAATTCCATTGAAAATTCTGCATAGTATGCATGCATATACTACCAAACTCTTGGAATGTTAGAGCCCTGCCTTCACAAGTAAATTCTGTGTCATATGCTCATCATTCTTGTTCGCTTGAGTTTGTATTAGCCTTATTTTGGTTGTGTGAGGTTGCATTTGAGTACATGTATGGCTGACATACTGACCATATGGTTGGCTGAAGATGGGCATCTCGATGAAGCTGCTGAAGATCTATCATTGTTCGAACAATTGTATGCTTTTCCTCAATCCCAACAATTATACACCCTACAAGTTTTCAATTGTATTATCAATTTTTCAGGACTCACCTTTAGAGATCTGAGATATCATTGCTAATGCTTAAGTTCAAGTCATTCCCTCGGTTGGAAATGACACTTGAATACTGTCCTTTGAGGATGGGCACCAAGTGATGAGTTTTCAAATATATCATGCATTGATAACAATTTATCAGAAAATGACAGTAAGTGAGGTCTTACACTCATTTTATGCTACAAGGAGTTTTCCATTTGTTGTCAAAAACACATTGTCTTCCTGGATCTAGCATGCTTGGTTGCTCAAGTGCTGCAAGGAAACTTTTTAGGACCCTTTGATGATTACAAAACAAGTTTGCATGTAACTGGAACAATTTTGTGTTGTAAAAAACACATTGTCTTCCTGGATCTAGCATGCGTGGTTGCTCAAGTGCTGCAAGGAAACTTTTTAGGACCCTTTGATGATTACAAAACAAGTTTGCATGTAACTGGAACAATTTTGTGTTGGCACAAAATTGTGGGTAATAGGAATCACATTAAATGAAATGTCATCCACAGAACTTGGAGACCAAGTCAAGAAAACAATCAAAATGACGTTTCCCTCTTAGATAGGCCCTTTTGGGTAGAGCGAATAGCTCAAAAAAATCAACATTCCACTCAAAAAGTGATGGAGAAGACTCAAAATGAGGTAGGCAATGCTTCTTGTCCACTTTAGCTGCAACGTCTAGCTTGAGAAGTTAGAATGACCTCTCCAAAAGTCAAATATGATCTCTCCAAAAGGCAAATAGAAGCCCCTACACATGGATGTCTCCTCTACTTGGGCTACAAGTCTTCAAATTATGTCCTCAAGTGATCTCCGTATTATCAAAGTAACTTTTAGTGATTGCAATGTCATATCTCCAAAGTGGTAAATCATTTAAATGATCCCCCCCAAGTCCAAAAAAGCTCAAAAAGAGCCCTAGACAGTCATAAATGCCTACATTTGTGGGTCATCCCTCCATAATGATTAAAATCATCTCAAAAATTCCAAAATGTTGAGAGTGCTCTAGCATCCTCCATGTGGCATGTATATATACTATAGAGGGTGTCCATGTGGATGTAAATAGCCCATATGTGCCTTAGATAATGTGATCAATGCCTAAATATATGTGATATGCCTCAAGAACTGTGAGATTGCATTGGAAACGATGAAACTAGATAAGAATGAGTAGAACCACCTCGAAGGTCTCATGACCAAAGTGTGGTACATACATAAGCAAAATAGGGTCTGCCTACATAAATCCAAAGAAGGTCCATGTGGGGTAAAATAGGTGTGCTAAACCATGTGTGTGACAATCCTTACAAAGTGCCATCACCTTTACATACCAAATATGATAGGTGAGTAGGTAGGCCTCCTTTAAATCATGTATCCTGCTAGATCGATCCCAAGATTCATGAATACTTACCTATGATAGAAATGCCCGATTTGATGAGAGTGACCACCATAAAGGGATAGTCGCTTGGAGCAATAAAACCAAGCACCTTGAGAATGGGCACTAAAAGGATTAGCCATGACCATCCACCCAAGTGGATCTGGGCTACCAAGTAACCAACACCTGCACATCAAGGGGATCATGGCCATGTTGTCGCAAAATCTAGCAGGCCTTGGAGAGGGTCACCCTAGAGGGCTAATACTAGACCAAGTGACAACAATAGGGTGATGGCCCATTGTCACTATAGCCTAAACCCCTTGCTCTTTGCGGGTTTTCACCGATGAGGGAGTCCTGTTATGTGAGAAGGTCACCTAATGGGTATTCTAATGTTAGGGTACAAGGTGACGCAATGAGGCCCTTTACGAGAAAATCACAATTTAGGCTCGAGGCTCCAATAGGATGCAAGTCACTTTCTAGATAGAGGCCTGTTGTCGTACAGATTGTCTAAGCAGCACGATAGCGCTCAGACCAGGGGGCTGTCACCTTGATCCCCGATCCCTCTGTTTAAGCCGTCTCCTTGAAGCAGGCTAAGGGGGGTAGACCCTATGGGAAAAAGGAAGACCAACTGGGAACCAGTTGGGTTGGGAGACAAAACAGGGGGAAACATAGGTCTTTTGCAGGTATGGTAGCACTGGAGTTGAAATGAATGGAGGAAAGGCTGCGTGAGGAGCAAAGGGAGTGCTGGGCAGCGTGAAATGAGAAACTGTTTGCATGGTGGCTTGGCAGCAATCTAGGAACCTTACACAACCTGCTTAAAAAAATTTCGAAAATTTTTCCTGCAACAAAAGTGAAACCTCGAGCAGCAAAATTGTACACCTGCAAAAAACTGGTTCTAAGGCCAGATCTCACCCTCCAGGGCCTAGATCTGGCTTCAACATTGAATCTCACCTTCAAATCTGCAACCTGCAATGACAAAAACTGAAAACCTAGAAATAAAATGTGCAAGAAACAAAACTGAAAACCCTAAAACCTGCTAAATAATGACACTATTCACAGTTTAAAGGCTCTAAATAGCCAGATTTGTCACTATGCCACAAAAATATTTTTAAAATTTTAAATTTAAGATGAGGTGCTTCAGAAAACCCTTCGTGCATTCACCAGAAAATTTCAAATGATAAGCCCTGGATCAAAACTCGCTGGGCTCTTCAAAAAATGCAATCTGGGAGTTGGTTGGTTCAGCCGAGAACTTCCCCGAACGCCCGGTAATCTCAAAAAAAGGATTTCCTGCACAGCTTAAATCAACCATTAATGAAGAAGGAGAAAATGATACTAAAATCCAAATGTAATGGAGATACCTGCCATCATATCCAAAATTTAACTACCATTCAAACCCTAGCTACTAAACAAGATACCTGTGTTTAAAATCACTTTTCATCAAGCTATCATCAATCGCTGAAAATAAATTTATGCAGAAAAATAAAACATTTTACAACAATTCCAGAAGAGTAACACCAACAAGATTTCAACCCCAAAGTCTTTCTTTATTGCCCATGAAAAAAATGACTATAAGAGAGCTTTCTTTAGCACACGACGCTAAGATCGAATGATCTCAAATGACCCCTGACACCCTATTTAAAGGGAAAATTCCCAACGGCTAGTTCGAGTGATCCATGTCAAAATGATCTCGACTGTCGATGAGGATCAAAATCTCTTTTAATCTCATCCGTCGAAATTTTAAATGCATTTTAA
>APFE030502663.1:130060-244155 GCA_000404065.3 Pinus taeda | reverse complement strand
TATATCTTTTATTTTTGGATCCTCGAACTTAGCCTTTGGAAAAATCACCTAGGACCTAGGACTTGGGATTTATGAGGGGATAAAACATTTTCTAACCCTCAAGACACTTTACATCATGACTTTTACAATTTTACATCTCAAGGGGGAAAACCCATTTGACATATACCCTCATGGACTACCCAGTTCTGCGACACAAACATAATCTAGCAAATCAAGCAATTTGTAATAACCTAACCAAATAGTTAGGATTATTTCCAAATAACTTTTACATAGACTCGAAGCACACTAGGATTCCCCTAAGATTCTAATGAAAAAATCCATTTCGGCTTTGGGGTTAGGTTGAAGGAAAACTCTGTCGATCATGGATCGGTGAGACAAAAAACCTTACGGAACGTAGATCATCACTAAAAAATTAGGTTTACCTAGGCATTTATATATATGACACAGATCTGCTAAGATTATTTACAATTTACACATGCAAACTGGGTTTACAACATAATATGATCGGGCTGATGATGATAATCGAATGGTATGGACACGTCGATCAAGTGCTATCCCTTTTGCGAAAAAGGGGGTGTACTGCTATGGGTAGTTGACACATAGTGGTCAACATCTGGCTCTACTTGGGGACACATCGCTGCATTGTAGGAATGTGAGAATCCAGAACTTGCATCCACGCAACACACCACAAAACATAAGTAGCGTCCATCCAAAAGCCATCATATAACATTAAGCACAGGAAAGATATAAGCTCTTGATTTATTAACTATTTAGTAAAAAGTAAATCTAATCCTAAAACAGAAATGAAATGTTGAAATGACAAGGTGTAGGGTTAGAAATACAATACAGAGGATGCCCCATGGCATCAGATGTGTTCAATATAGTGTATATTGAGCATTTGCCTGCTTTTAGGCAAATTTGTTGGTTGCTTCTCGGATGTGCCATGTCCAATTTTGCATACGGTAGAACTTTTTCCTATCCGAAAATCAAGTTGTTCGCGGCCATCTGATGCATCAAATCTTCTTCTTGTTCTCTTTCTTTTGCGTTTTTTCTTTGTGGCAGGCTGTATCACTGATGACGTGGAACTTTCTGCTTCAAAGCTCTCAGATGAAGTATGTAAGATATGCGTGACATGTCTTTCTTCATTCCGCATCTGCCCTGTCAAGGATGATGGATCAATCTCACAGGTGCCATGAGTTATAACTGGATCTTCTATGACTGGTGGATTAACCGTGTGAGCATCAACTTGATTATTAATTTCCCTTTTATCCAGGTCACCTTCATTTATCCACTTTTCAATGGAACAAAGGACCTCATAATAAGATGGAGCTTGTTGCCCCAGATAAGGAGGCCTTTGATCTATTGACGTTCCCTGGTTTCTTTCATCCTCCGACCGCGGTTGAAATTTCTGAACCTATATTTTAATGGCATCCATCTGACTAGAGTGTTCAACCTTCATAGCACTGATTTCCCTGGCATGATCTTCTTCCATGGTCAATAACTTATTCTGAAGACATATTTGACTAGCTTCCATATCTTTTATTACTTTGTCGTCCTTTGCCTTTATGGTCATCCAACAATGTTGCATAAAGTTTATCTCTTTATTATGATTTGCTTGCATGGTAGCCAACTGATTATTATGATAAAATGTCATGATAGTCATTTCTTCATCCATAGTTAATAACTTGTTCTGAATAGCACTTATTTCTTCCTGAAAACTTGCTTCCCTGGCAGTCACTTGATTTGAATGATTGAGTTCCATGATCGTCATATTTTCCTCTAAGCCTGATAACTTGCTTTCCATAAAATTAATTTCCCTGTCATGATTAGCTTTCATGGTCTCAATTTCCTTAGCATGCTGACTTTGCATGTTGGTTACGTGATCAAAGTGTTTAATTTTCATAATTTCCATCTCCTTATCACGTTTTTCTAGGTGGGGTGCATAAAGTTCTCATATCATTGGCGTAATTAGTTTGATTGTTCCCCATATTTTTTACTAGCCACATTAGTTCTTCTATAATTTGCTTCTGATTTTCCCTTTCATTGTCGACACTGATTTTACAATTTGTCCCTGCTTTTCCACTATCATAGATTTGATCTGCAATGATACAGGTGGATGGCACATTCTGATATGAAGAATTGTCTCGAAATCTTTCATCGACAGCTGGACCTTTCATAAGATTACTCTCATTCTGTTGCACAATTTTAGGGGCACAAGGCGACCTATCTTGATAACCATATCTATCTTTAAAAGCATTGACATTGTCTTGTAAAGAAGTGAAAGGATCTTCAGGACAATTATAAAACCAATTCAAAGCATCACCCTCTAAAGAAAGGACAAATAGACGCATTTTGACAACTTCATGATCATATTGAGGAGATCTACAATATATAATCATTATACGAGTAAACTTGCCTAGATGCTTTCTAACAGCGATTGAATCACCACCCGAGAACAAAGGTAATTTAGAAATGGCCACTTCCGGAACATCATGGAGAACATCAGTAAAATGACATGGGTTAAACGAATAATCCATGATGACTAATGAAGGACCAAATGGATGATAGAAAGAGATCTCTGCTCAAGAAAATCAAGAGATGAAAGAAGTGGAGTTGCCAGTTGAACATGAATCTAACTCTAGGATCCAAAAAGCAACAAACAACCAGATAAAAGGGAGGCTTCTTGTCTGGGAAAAATAAATAAAAAGAAATGGAGTCGCCACCCAAACAAGAAACGAACTGAAGAGTAGGTGCTGAAGGTATGATGATATGACGAAAGATAAGGTGATGAAAAGATCAAATGACGCCAAAGAATATTGGCCGTTTGACAGGCTAATGAATGGTGGAAAAGATGAGATGATGCCAAAATGTTGACTTTGCTGGCTCAAATGAGAGATGAGAAAGATGAAAGATGAATGAGGAAATGTCGTTGAAACACCGAGAATAAAATGTCCCCAACAACGGTGCCAGAAAATGTTGTCTATGCCGGCTCAAATGATAAAGATGATATGAGGAGAATGAATGTCGTTGAAACACTAGGGACAAAAAAACTCTTTCCCCGGCAACGACGCCAAAAAATGTTGTCGCACAGATTGTCTAAGCAGCACAACAACGCTCAGACTAGGGGCTGTCACCCTGATCCCCGATCCCTCCATTTAAGTTGTCTCCCTGAAGCAGGCTAAGGGGGGTAGACCCTATGGGAAAAAGGAAGACCAACTGGGAACCAGTTGGGTTGGGAGACACAACAGGGGGAAACACAGGTCTTTTGCAGGTATGGCAGCACTGGAGTTGAAATGAATGGAGGAAAGGCTGCATGAGGAGCAAAGGGAGTGCTGGGCGGCGTGAAATGAGAAACTGTTTGTGTGGTGGCTTGGCAGCAATCCAGGAGCCTTACACAGTCTGCTTAAAAAAATTTCGAAAATTTTTCCTGCAACAAAAGTGAAACCCCGAGCAGCAGAATTGTACACCTGCAAAAAACTGGTTCTGAGGCCAGATCTTACCCTCCAGGGCCTAGATCTGGCTTCAAGATTGAATCTCACCTTCAAATCTGCAACCTGCAATGACAAAAACTGAAAACCCAGAAATGAAATGTGCAAGAAACAAAACTAAAAAACCCTAAAACCTGCTAAATAATCACACTATTCACAGTTTAAAGGCTCTAAATAGCCAGATTTGTCAGTATGCCACAAAAACATTTTTAAAATTTTAAATTTAAGATGAGGTGCTTTAGAAAACCCTTCGTGCATTCATCAGAAAATTTCAAATGACAAGCCCGAGATCAAAACTAGCTGGGCTCTTCAGAAAATGCAATTAGGGATTTGGCTGGTTCAGCCGAGAACTTCCCCGAACGCCCAGTAATCTCAAAAAAAGGATTTACTGCACAACTTAAATCAACCATTAACGAAGAAGGAGAAAACGGTACTAAAATCTAAATGTAATGGAGATACTTGCCATCATATCCAGAAATTTAACTACCATTCAAACCCTAGGGACTAAACAAGATACTTGTGTTTAAAATCACCCTTCATCAAGCTAACATCAATGGTTGAAAATAAATTTATGTCGAAAAATAAAACATCTTATAACAATTCTAGAAGAGTAACACCAACAAGATTTCAACCCCAAAGTCTTTCTTTATTGCACATGAAAAATGACTATAAGAGAGCTTTCTTTAGCGCACGACTCTAAGATTGAATGATCTCAAATGACCCCTGACACCCTATTTAAAGGAAAAATTCCCAACGGCTAGTTCGAGTGATCCATGTCAAAATGATCTCGATCGTCGATGAGGATCAAAATCTCTTTTGATCTCATCTGTTGAAATTTTAAATGCATTTTAATATATTAAAAAATTAAAATCTTGCATTTATTTCCTCAAAACTTTGATTTATTATTATTTTATTAATTTTTATTTTTGGATCCTTGAACTTAGCCTTTGGAAAAATCACCTAGGACCTAGGACTTAGGACTTATGAGGGGATAAAACATTTTCTAACCCTCAAGACACTTTACATCATGACTTTTACAATTTTACATCTCAAGGGGGAAAACCCATTTGACATATATCCTCATGGACTACCCAGTTTTGTGACACAAACATAATCTAGCAGATCAAGCAATTTGTAATAACCTAACCAAATAGTTAGGATTATTTCCAAATAACTTTTACATAGACTCGAAGCACACTAGGGTTCCCCTGAGATTCTAATGACAAAATCCATTTCGGCTTTGGGGTTAGGTTGAAGGAAAACTCTGCCGATCATGGATCTGTGAGACAAAAAACCTTCTGGAACATAGATCATCACTAGAAAATTAGGTTTACCTAGGCAATTACATATATGACACAGATCTGCTAAGATTATTTACAATTTACACATGTAGACTGTGTTTACAACATAATATGATCGGGCTGATGATGATAATTGAATGGTATGGATACGTCGATCAAGCGCTATCCCTTTTGCGAAAAAGGGGGTGTACTGCTATGGGTAGTTGTCACGTAGTGGTCAACAAGGCCTATTAGATGAGGTACACGATCTAGGGGTTGATTGGTATGTTGAGTGTTGGGATGGCCAAAGATCAAGGGAAGGAGAAAGGGTTTCCAACAATGTATATGAACAAGATCAAAGCACATGAAACCATCAAACATGTCCCTAAGTTGAAGCAAGACCAGACTAGGGTTTACCCTAGGGCAAAGGAATTTATTGACAAAATTGAATTGGATGCCCACCAAAAGAAGAGATTTGGTGGAAAATGAAATCCTCTCGATGTTTAGGCTCTTCAATTCCAAAAATAGACCTCTTGCCTAGGAATTCACGCGAAGCCCTAGTTAGTGTGCTTGGCCTTAAAGGGGCTGAATTAAAGAAATAAGAGTTTATGGGTAAGAAGTGTGTTTGATCACCAACCAAATGGACTAGTGCTTTGTCCATTGGGAGTATGGAGTCTGTGATTTGACAGGACAGCTAAAAAGTTTCTAATGATGTCAATTATTGATGCCCTAGCATCAAAACTCAAATAATTATCTATTCAATGGATTAGGAAATTTTCATGGGAGAGCTAGTAAAAGTTCACCACTAGGATATTTATTCACATGTTATTGATGAGTAATGCATGCAATAGTGACCTCTAGATAATATTTAATAAATTTTCATCAGATTAGGGCACAATAGCAAACCCTAGATTCAACATATTCCATACATTAGACATATAGAAATAGATATTCAACAATTGGTACACTTACAAGATAACATGCAAAGAGACTCCATCCAATGGATCGAAAGAATATCTTCAAATATAAACAAATCAGCTCCAAATGTCAAAATGCATTCATAGATCCAAATTCTCCACAAGATACGAAAGTCGAATAGTCCAAGTGTGTGATGATGATTTACAACAAAGAATCTCTCCTCTACTTATATGAGGAGTCACAAAGTTAATTTTAGCCTAATTCCCCCAAAAATAATAAAATAATGATGCGACAAGAAGTTAGGTCACAAGGCGACCTAATAGCCAATGACAAAACACAAATGATTGCCCACACGTGTGAGAATCCATGTCTAGGCCCTTTTAGGGCATGCATTGAGGGGTAAGGGTGCCAAGTGAAGTGTAGAAGCCCTAAAAAATCAGGATGTGAAGGTTGGGCTTCACATTTCTGTCAATCTCTCTCTATGGGCCCCTAAATTGCATCTTGGGGTCAAAATGTGGTCTCATGAGACTCTAGGTTGCCAAAATGCTTGTTTCTTCTCCAATGTTGGGGAATTTCAAGGTGGTGCTAGCCCTCCCATGTCTCAAAGTGTGAGACCTTCCTCCTTTGGGCCCTGAATCAATTTCCATCCCTTTAATGGTGCTAAATCGGATGGGGACATGCTGGGTCTAGGTGCATCACATCCCATAAAAGTGATCAATGTAGGGCAAAGTGCTGGAACGTTGTGGGTGCTGGAGGTGCCCATAGGTATGTGTCATGCTATGTTGCTACTTGGAGTCCCATGGCTCTCAATGCCTCACCTGTGGGTGTCAATATGATCCTCTAGAGGACCTAGGCCCCAATTAAGTTTCCCAAGCTATGGATGTGGAGCCACCTAACAATTACAATATCCAGTGCTAGCAACTACATCATTAGATACATTTAATAATTTTTGCATCTTAGTGGACCAACCTTGAAAGTAATGGGAAATTTGACATTTCAAATAAGGCTTCCCTTTCAAAATTAAGGTTTCGAACTCGTAATTGTGTTACCTACCTAGATAGGAGTATTTAATAAACTACCCTATTAGGTGTTTCTAGCCTGCAAGGGGAAGTGGCATGTTGTTGGTCCACCCTTCAATTAATAGGTGTCATGTGAATAAGGATGGAACAAAGGGGAGAAAACTTCATGGCCATGTGCCATTGTCAAGGGGTCCAATAATGACGGGCTCCTCATCCTGAGTGTACATATGTGGGGAGAGAGCAATCGTGGATGCATGAGTTACCAACTTGGCCTTTGTTTTTCCACCCCTCTTGTGTGCATTTTACTTTTGCTTGATTTTTATTTGTATTGTTGCTCGTAGTTCAAAGGGTTAGAGCTTGCTTTGTATGATGTATAACCGTTATTACCCCCTTAATGATGAGGTAGGTCATTTCCCATCAGGGGTTAGGACATGCAAGGGTTCCTTCTCATAATATGAAGAGCAACATGTTTTCAAAAATCGGGATATGGCCATAATGAGTGAGGTAGAGCTCATGCTAGGCTTTTGCCCACACGCTGATGTGTATGTTCTGACCATCTTTTGCGTTTTGATCTTTTTTTGTTTTTGCTTGTGGCCATCATATGCTTTTCTTGTTCTTTTCGCTGCATTAACCTACTAAGGCAAAGTTCCAGGCCCTACCTAGGTATGAGGATGTATGGTGCTAAATCCCAGAGAACCAATGGTTAGTTGAACCCAAAGAAGGGAGGTGGAGTGTAGGGTTTATAATGTAAGGTGGAAAGTGTTAAGTATGGAATAGGGAGAGATGGGACTACGCTATCTCAATTTCACTATCTCAATTTGGGTTTCCCAATTAGTGCCCCTCCTACACCCATTGGGCCATTAGGGGAGGTCCCACTAGACTAGGATGAACAATTAACCCCCAAATGAAGGTGGGGGAACGAAATCATGGTCAAAACCCATCTTTGTTCCAGGTTACCCCGTAATCGTATCAAATTCCCAAATACAAACAAGCATAAGCACTCGGATGCAAAATGAATAAAGTACCTTTTGATCGGAAGGCCACCTTCCAACATGTGCTCTTGCCAAATGTGCGAGGAAACATATGACTGCTGCAGGTGGCAGAGATATGAATGGCACATCGTCCTCGACTATTAGTGGATGTATGGGGTTGTTGGATGGCTAGCTGGAAGAGATAATGGGGTTGTTGGATGGCTAGCTAGAAGAGATAATGGGAGAAAAAATTCTCCTATTGGGTCACCCACTTTTGGTGGGTAAAAGGCCACATTCAACACGAATCGTTATACAATTGCCTATGCCTCTCTAAAAAAAAACTTCATTCCACATCTTGTTGTAAGATTTTTACAATTGTGTTGCAATGATGATTTTCATTTGCAGTTGGCGAAATCTCTATAAAATTCAGCACATTCTGCTAGCTTTTTTGTCCATTAAGGTGTTTTTAAAGCTTATTCCATTGGTTTCTTAACCCAATTATGCTATTGTTAGGATTCCAAGAAACTCTCCTAGGTTGTAGCTCGGAGATGCCTCGTAACATATAAATTCAATTATTGTTGCAGGTTTAATGGAAATATGATGGTTTGGTTCAAGCTAGATAACCACTTTCACTCTGGACCCCCTTTGGGGTTTGAAACGTCGACAGAATGAACACGAAACTGTGGATAATCCGGATCATGCCACTGCAAAAAACTACCACAGAAGCTTGAAATCTAACACTTTCACTCTGTTTCACTCGAGACATGCATGAACACCCTCAGACTACAAGGCTTTAGACCACCAATGCTCACAGTTTTAGATGTTAGGTGAATATGGAGAATACTAACCACACCAGCAGATGCACAAGACCATGTGATGGCCGCTACAACCAGTAAAAAAACCTGTAAATCCAATCTATTAATGCAAGGACATGATGATAGCTCTCTTGCATTAGATAGAAAGAAACTTGAGCAACCTATTCAGTGATGCAATCAATACTTTAACACAGAGATAAGATGACAGTTATCTAATGCTAAAGACCAGGAGCTCAAGAATACAACATATCAGGCACAAGCTTAGAATAAGAAGAAAATGGACAGTGAGCAGTTAACAGCAAAAGAAGCTTGTATTAGTTGAAAATGAAGACGAGACGTTGCAAGTGACAAAAAGTCTACAGTCTCCAGAAGTTGAACCTTACGTCAAATACCAACCTTGATTACATCTTGCTCCTGGGTATTTATAAATTTACATTACAATGGCACCTGGCCGTTTAGGTATGGAGGGGTCATAATTGACCACCAACTGCATTTAGTTGTCTGATGGAGTCTTTGGACGAGGTTGCTTGGTTCACTGGGCAAATATGATATGTACAACTGCTGTGCTGTCCTTTAGGCGGTTGGAATGCTCGAAGCAGTGAATTCCATGACTGATAAATTCTGTTATAGAACCATGATATGTCCTTTTCTCCTTTTGGCCATGCTTTCTGTTTAATGTGGTTGTTGGGGATAAACTGTAACCGATCCTAGCAGAGCTGGTCATCTCCTTTTTCGGGCAACAGAATGGTCAAGGACGTGGGATGCATGGGTACACGGATAGTTGGGATGAGAGAGAAGGATGATTGTCGGATCGGGGAAATGGACGACGGAAATGGCTTAGCGAAGGCTATCGGCCAAGATGGGAGGGGGGTGTGTTAGGGCCATTGGATCTTCAGCTGACAGATCGGACGGTCATCGAGCGACGGAGTTGCATAGGCGTTTAACGGGCGAGGGCGGTTTGGTCGGGCAATAACGGTTTTCATCGCATCACTTTCGGGCGCTAAGCGGTAAATGCCCGGGGTCGAGCGATTCCACTCAATGATCGACAGGCGCTAAGCGGTAAATGCCCGGGGTCGAGCGATTCCACTCAATGATCGACACGTAGCGGCGGATGAGAGAGAAAAACTACTATCATCGCGCGCTATCGCTCGATCAAATTGTTGGCGCAATGTATGCGAAGACCGTTGGGTCGGGCAGAGATGCATTTGACAGTGAAAATTGGTCGAGGAGGTCACCTTTATCGGGTGCGATGTGGGCCGTTAGATTGTCGGGGAATGATCAACGGCGGAAAAGCGATGAGGGGTTTCTAAGCGCGTGAGGGCGTATGGGTAAGGTTTAAAGGTGAGCGGGGTGAAGGAAGAAAGGGAAAAGTGACCAATGCGAGAGCCCTTTGGACACAACCAAACAAACCATGCTTCTTTCTGACCTTAGAAAGTCAGCGCTGCATAGCAGAGCTAACACTGGCTCCTTCTGGGGATGAAAGCCTCCCTGTGAGGTTTCAAGAATCGTAGACCATTGCCTTTCATACCAAAACAAGATCAACAATATTTCCTAGTGTTCCATTGGGCATGGAGTCTAATTAAGCCTACACTAAAACTTGTAAAAAGAACATATTTACAATACTGAGGCCTAAAGGCCTTAATTAACATAAACCTTCAAAAACCGCCCAATGACTGGGCCATCAAAAACAATTTCTCCCTCCTTTAAAACATTCCTTTTGAGAAAACAACCATTAAACTGAAAATTGACCCTTTTTTCTTTTCTATGAAAGGTTTCTTTGTCTTGGTCAATGTGCATATCAGCCAATTCATCAAAGACTTGCAAAAGCCTATTGATTTGATCCTTTACTTCAAAACTGTCCAGCACTCGGTATTATCATGCAGAGATGGTTTATATTTCACCTCATCTCTGTATGCTTTCAGCTTTGGATGTTCTACTTGGATGGTTTTGTACACCTTCTAAATGATAAGGTCTGCTTCATACTCTGCTGTGTCATTTGTGACCTGAAAAGTTAATATGAAGGATGAATCAATGCATTCTTGTGTAGGGGACACAAGGACTTCACCTGTTCCTGCAGCTTGCTTAGAGCAAGCCCCATCAAAGAACATGTCCCAAATCTGTGAGCCTTCTTCCTCTGTGATCTGACAAACTAGTTTTTAAGTTGCGTAGAGGCCAACTAATAAGGCTTGGTAATTTCAAGACAGAGCTTATCCATGATAGCCTTGGGCATTGGATTATGGCTGGCTCCAGTGTCCAGAAGACAATTATGAAGGATTTCATCATGAATAGACAGAGAAACATAGAATGATGGGGAGCTGTCTTCACAATTTTCAAAGATTGGGCTGAGAATAACAACGGGTTGGCCATCTTGCAGATTTACATAGTCAGTGGAGGCTTCGATTGCTTTAGGCTCAAGATCCTCAAGGATGGATGCTTTGAAGGACTTATTCTTCACTAGTTCAATCAGAGGCATAGGTATTCTTGGTTTCTGAATTTCTGATTGAAAACTGAAAGAAGAAGGGGACTTGTCAGGACCTCTTACCTCTTGAGCTGTGGCTTTTAGGCTGATAGGGTCAACTGCTGGTTGCTTTTGCTTATTAGCCTGCTGTTCTGCAGGGATAGAAGCTCTTTGGATAGGGCTTTCTTTGGCATTACTCATCTTTGACCTCAGGTTATATCTCTGCTGATCTTCAGTTTGCAGAACAACTTCTCTGTCCCACTCTTCGCTGATTCGGTCATTGGATAATGACTTCTCATAGGCAGCTTTGGTTAAAAACGTGGAGCTGCCTTTGTCTTCCATGCAATGGATCTCATCCTCTTCATCAAATTGCTCCTCCTTCATGACTACGTTCTGGAAAGGAGACTTAACCCCTTGTTCTTCACTGGCCTCTTTGCCCCTCTGAATTATCTGCAATTGTTCATTTGCTCTTCTGAATGGATTTGGATTTCTAGGAGTGAATGTATTGGGAAGCCTTGCTTTCCTAGAACTCTGCTCAACCTTCAGTTTGGATATTTCAGCAGCCAATGACTTTATCATTTTAATCATTTTGTCTATTTGGGTTTTGAAGATGAAGAAGAGGAGGAAGCCTCACCTTTCTGCCTCCTTCTATCAGCATGTCCTTTGAGTTTCTCTGCAGCCATGATATTGGATTCCACCTCCAAGGTTGCATCTTGCATTTCAGCTAGAGAAGCACATCTTCTATCTCTTAATAGTAGGCAGAAATCAGAATCAAAGGCATTGGCATAGGTGATTTTGGCAAAGGTGGGGGTAGGCTTCACTTCAGCTGTTATCTTGCTATACATACGATTGAATCTTTTATTAAAGTCACACAATGACTCCCCATTTTCCCTTTTCAGGTTGCCAAACTCAGTATGGTAGTATAACAAGTCTTTCTTATCTCCCCAATACTTTAAAAACACATCATATAATGCTTCAATGTCTGCTATAGACCTAGGGGTCATCTCTTTGAACCACTTTCTAACCTCTCCATCAAGGCTTTGGACAAATACTCTCATCCACACATCATCTTCACTGATATCTAGGTTATCAGCATAGCTATAAAAAGACTCAAGGTGTTCTTCAGGTGTTACTCCCTCTGTACCAGTGAACTTCGGCATGTATTTCTGATACTCTCCTGCAAGCATGGCATTCAAAGGAACAGGCAGGACCAGGGGTCCATACCTAGCAGCTATGATTCTTTCCATTTTGGTAGGTGCTTGTGGGCTTGCCATGACTGGGGTAGAGGGAAGGATACTGGCAGTTTGAAAGGTAGGGAGTTGAGAAATGACTGGCACGGCTAAAGGAATATGATGGACTGGAAGGGGGGTGAACTTATTGAACAAGGAGCCTTATGAATCTCTGAGGGTATTCCTTCACTGATAATGCTAGGCTCTATATTTTCAACATGTGCATGCTCGGTTACAAGCCTTTCTTGTAGAGATACATAAGATTGTTTAGGCTTACCTGATCCTGATGCTCCTTTTTGTGATGTATTTCTCTGCTTGACAATTTTCTCAGGGTCAGGCATTGGGTTAGCTGGTGATTTCTGAGGATTTCTCCGAGTATGTCTCACAAACTAAGCCAGAACTGTAATGTGGAGTCGCCAAGAGGTTTGGCCTCCAGTAGAGTCGCCAGATAGATGATTACAACCAAAAATGTGTCTAGACTTTGTTTATCATCAAAGCTGGATCTGTGTCGTTCTCTGAGGGAAGCTGAGCTTCAATCTCCTCTCCCTGGCAACGACGTTAATTATGTTAGGATTCCAAGAAACTCTCCTAAGTTGTAGCTCGGAGATGCCTGGTAACATATAAATTCAACTATTGTTGCAGGTTTAATGGAAGGAATGATGGTTTGGTTCAAGCCAGATAACCACTTTCACTCTGTTTCACTCTAGACATGCATGAACACCCTCAGACTACAAGGCTTTAGACTACCAATGCTCATAGTTTTAGATGTTAGGTGAATATGGAGAATACTAACCACACCAGCAGATGCACAAGACCATGTGATGGGCGGCTGCAACCAATAAAGAAACCTGTAAATCTAATCTATTAATGCAAGGACAGGATGACAACTCTCCTGCATTTGATAGAAAGAAACCTGAGCAACGTATTCAGTGATGCAATCAATACTTTAACATAGAGATAAGATGACAGTTATCTAGTGCTAAAGACCAGGAGCTGAAGAATACAGCATGTCAGGCACAAGCTTAGAATAAGAAGAAAATGGACAGTGAGTAGTTAACAATAAAAGAAGCTTGTATTAGTTGAAAATGAAGATGAGACACTGCAAGTGACAAAATGTCTACAGTCTCCAGAAGTTGAACCTTACATCAAATACCAACCCTGATTACATTTTGCTCCTGGGTATTTATAAATTTACATTACAATGGCACCTGGCCATTTAGGTATGGAGGGGTCATAATTGACCACCAACTGCATTTAGTTGTTTGATGGAGTCTTTGGACGAGGTTGCTTGGTTCACTGGGAAATCTGATCTGTACAACTGTTGTGCTGTCCTTTAGGCGGTTGGAATGCTCGAAGCAGTGAAGTCCATGACTGATAAATTCTGTTACAGAACCGTGCTATGTCCTTTTCTCCTTTTGGCGATGCTTTCTAGTTAATGTGGTTGTTGGGGATATTACTGTAACCGATCCTGGAAGAGCTGGTCATCTCCTTCTTCGGGCAACAGAATGGTCAAGGACGTGGGATGCATGGGTACACAGACAGTTGGGATGAGAGAGAAGGATGACCGTTGGATCGAGGAAATGGATGGCAGAAATGGCTCTGCGGAGGCTATCGGCCGAGATGGGAGCGGGGTGTGTTAGGGCCGTTGGATCTTCAACGGACAGATCAGACGGTCATCGGGCGATGGAGTTACACAGGCGTTTAACGGGCGAGGGCGGTTTGGTCGGGCAGTAACGGTTTTCATTGCACCGCTTTCCGGCGCTAAGTGGTAAATGCCCGAGGCCGAGCGATTCCACTCAATGATTGACACGTAGTGGTGGATGAGAGAGAAAAACTGCTCTCATCGTGTGCTATCGCTCGATCAAGTTGTCGGTGCGATGTATGCGAAGATTGGGCGGAGATGCATCTGATGGTGAAAATTGGTCGAGCGGGTCACCTTTATCGAGTGCGATGTGGGCCGTTAGATTGTCGGGGAATGATCAACGGCGGGAAAGCGATGAGGGGTTTATGAGCACGTGAGGGCGTATGGGTAAGGTTTAAAGGTGAGCGGGGTGAAGGAAGAAAGGGAAAAGTGACCAATGCGAGCCCCCTTTGGACACAACCAAACAAACCATGCTTCTTTCTGACCTTAGAAAGTCAGCGCTGCATAGCAGAGCTAACAGCTATTTTTTAATCTAATTATGCTGCTTTTTAGTCTATTTTTGTTTTTTTTTCCCATTTTGTTAATCTTTTTTACCTATGGCTCCTAATGATTTTAACCAAATTGCTTTTCTTCAACCCAATGCCATTGTTTTTGTCCATTCCATTGACAAATGTGGCAAGTACCCTAAACTTATAATTTCTTTCAGTGAGTTCTATCCCATAACTGTAAGCTAGGAGTGGTTTATGGCTTGAAATCATGATTGGATCCATTGGTTTTGTTACCTTTTGGGGTTACTCCAAATGTTTTTTCGCCTTGACAATATTTCATGAACATATGGATGACCTAGTTTGGGTGGATATTCAACATTGGTTTATAGCGCTAGCATGGTGCTCTTTACCAAGAAGGTTGTCAACCTAATTTACACGATGCCTAACCCTTTGGGTACACACAATAGGGTGATCCAGTTAATCGATTAGGGGAGATATTTTCATAAGAGGAGTGTTAGGTAATTGGAGGAGGGAACTTAGCCCTAAGAGCATGGTACTGTTACCCACCCATGTGGGTCACCCTAGGAGAAAATGTTTCTTCAGATTTTTTAGCTTGCTAGCCAAAAGTTCCATCATAATTCATAGAGAGCTAGCCTCATATGCCTCTCATCTTTCTCCAGTCAATGCTTTTTTCATCTATCCGACTCACCCAATGAAGGCAGGTCATCAAATATAGGACATAACCATTTTTGCATGCAAGTTCTTTCATATACTGTTAAGGGAATTCTAGTATTGATCACATGTTGAATTTGATGATACACCGCTTTTGATTGTACACTTGTTCCTTTGCTTCACCTTGGTGGTTATCACTTGCCCCCAATTCAATGTGACCTTTCTCAAGGCCTTTCTTTCATTGTCTAAAAGGGCCACAAATAGGAGGCTTTGATTGATGTTGGGTGTCCCATGGTAATTCATACTTAACACCTTCCCTCTTCCTCATGTATTCACATACCATTTTCAAGTTGATTGTTGTTTATGACTAGTATTAGTTCCCTATTTTCCTCATTCTTGAGTAAGGGCTTGGAAACTTTTCCTTAAGAGGTTGATGCAATAGAAAGGAAAGAAAAATCATGTGCCATAAGTGAAAATGTAAAAGATTGTGAGGGATAAATAAAAGTGAGTGGACAAAATCCCATTATGAGCTCTATGCTCCTCACTAACCCTTATCCGGTTCCTGGCTATTGCATGTGCCATCTAAATAAAGGGAACTTTGAATATCCCAACTGCAAGGAGCAAGGAAACACTTCATCTTTAAGGGGTCAATGATGAATCAATGAAAGCTTGTAACCCAAGCTATATAGGTGAAAAAGGAAATTTAATCATGAAAAAGGCGCAAAGAGGGGTGCTATAAATGGGATGAGCAAAGGGGTAACTCAGACCCCATTATTTCTCCCTCTTCACATCATAATGCTCAAGGATTTTGGAATTGTGGAATTGGTACAAGATCGTGGCATCCTCCTTGAATTGAACCCCACAACATGTCATTGGTCATTTGCACCTATTGATTGATGGGTTAACCTAGGAACTATTCCTCCCCTTAGGGTTGTAAGCACCTAATAGGGCCTTATGATGACCCTCCCATACCTAAGCACGATAACTTGTTTAGAAGTCATAATCTAGAAAGAGATTTGAAGATGATGCTTGTGTGAAGTACTTTATTGCCTTTTTCATTAAATATGGCTCACTTTGACCATAATGCTCAAGGATTTTGGAATTTCATAATTAGTACAAGATTGTGGCATCCTCCATGAAGTGGACCCCACAACATGTCATTGATCATTTGCACCTACTGATTTATGGGTTAGCTTAGGAATTGTTCCTCCTCTTAGGGTTGTAAGAACCTAATAAGGCCTTGTGATGACCCTCCTATTCCTAAGCACTGTAACTTGTTTAAAAGTCATAATCTAGAAAGAAATTTGAAGATGATGCTTGTGTGACATACTTTGATGCCTTTTTCATTAAAAATGGCTCACTTTGATACTCATATGGTTTGTACACCTATGATGTTGATATCGCTTGATTTTGTGGGTATGTGTTAGATCTTTGCTCCCAGGTACAACCATTTACCTTTGATCGATTGTATGGTGCTTTTCCAAGACTTCAAAGAGTATGTCTAATGATGACTCCACTGGGCACCTTGACCTAGGACGTTGACCACTGTTGAGGAGTGTTGAACTTGGGAATTCTTGAACACAGTTAACGCCACTCTTCTCTCCCCCGAGGACCTATGTTGCACATTATATCTAGGATGTTTCTTAGAATGTTGATGTACCCTAGAGATGACAAGATGTCCTTAGGCTAGCATTACACCTTCTTGACAAATCTTTCCCTATTTCTAAGGAGATTTGATGATGATGATGATTTGAGACCCCTTCTGGAGGGGGATGATAAACTGCTTTGCATGATTCTATCATGCCCTAGCTACATGATGTCCCTTTCATGTGGCTTGGATTGATGACATGGGCTAGTTTTGATCATGTCGTCTTGTTGAGGGAGATTTGTTTGATGATTGTGTTAGAAAATCATAAAGGTAGAAATATTTTCTTTATGTTGATAATTACTTGTGATATTCTTATATTCTTATTAACTTTCTTGTGTTGTTCTTTTAACTTAGTTCATCAAGCAATTACCAATAACCATAACACGAAAATCAAAGACACCAGATGCAGGCGGACACCTAGGGAAAAACCCCTATCTAGGTGAAAACCCAATCAACAACTCTTCCTTTAATAGTTTCACGAGATAATCCAAGACTCCTTGACCTAAACACAAAATTCCTGCAATCACCAAGTTAGCCCTTCCTTTCTTTTGCAAATGATAACCTTCCAGTTACAACATCAACCTAGATGTAGCAGCAGATCTTCAATCCAGAAACTTCGACCTAGTTGCAGCAACAAAATTTCAACCCAGAAATAGCACTTCGACCTTCTAGCAAATAGCCCAGTAAATTCACACGTGTGAGAGAGATATAGCCCAAAAGCTCGGTTTTGTCTTTCCCAACAATTCTCCTTCTTCTGCAATTTCACACTTTTTCTTCTCCTTTTATATATTGAACTTGTGTGATGGACACTCCAAATGAATCGAATTGCACTGTATATATACCCTTTTATGGAGTTCAAATTACCCTCATCTTGGTCGAATTCATCAGGTAAGGGACAACTTGGTGCGGAGGTGACAAATGACTTATTTTACTCGATAATAATATTTTTACATGATTCAAAAGCCCAAGAAGGGTATCATTAAATGGGCAATGAATTTAATGACTTAATATAAAAACTTGAAGTCCTCAATGGGGACTTTGACCTAAAACATGATAACCCAAGCATAAGTCATAGTAATAATAATAAAAATTTCTTTTTCTTTCTTTTGATAAATAAATTTCATTATGACTCAAATACAATTATAAAGATCGAACCTAGTTACATTCTTCAACACTCCCTCTTAACTAGGGAGGTATTCATAATACAAATACATGGAAGATCTCAAAACACATGAATCACAAAGAGTTTAGGCACACTTAGTGCCGCAAACTAGATTCCTGACCAAGGCAATCTATCCCGGTGGGACTAAGATGTACTAAAGCTTTTAGCCTCTCTAGGTACTATCAAGCTTACTTGCTAACCATCAACCTAGGGAACTAGGTGCGTAATGCAAGGTTAGAGCTCTATGACCAATGCCACCCTCCCTACTTCGGGAACTAGACATCAACACACACGCTGGCCAAATGTCCTCCCAGGCATACACAATGCCTCAACACATCAAATATCTCTCGATCAAACAGATCGGTCACATCAAGCATGCTTCCAAAACTTTGAGAGATTTACTTCAACAATCACAACCCCAATTAGTAACAACCTTTGGACGGGTCCGCATACACTGAGTAGATTGCGAGTATCAGATACCCATCTATTGGTTGCCTTCAGGGGGTAGTTGTTTGGCACATGTGGCTTCCAGTAGTCATTCGTACTACGCAGTGGCAGACACATGGCAGTTCAGCATGCATCATATTAGTTCATGATATATGGAGCCTATATGTTGGTTGCATGTAGGGACTAGGGATGGGGCACAGATGGATTCCAATAGTTGTTAGAGTTATGCCGCAACAGGTCTAGCTATGGGATCTAGCTGAGTAGATTGCGAGTATCAGATACCCATCTATTGGTTGCCTTTAGGGAGTAGTTGTTTCACATGTGGCTTCCAGTAGTCATTCGTACTACGCTGTGGCAGACACAAGGCAGTGTAGCATGCATCATATTAGTTCATGATATATGGAGCCTATATGTTGGTTGCATCTAGGGACTAGGGATGGGGCACAGATGGATTCCAACAGTTGTTAGAGTTATGTCGCAGCAGGTCTAGCTAGGGGATCTAGGGGTTTAGTTGGTTGATAGATCACTTCATCTCTTGAGGAGCAGGACCATAGCAGAGGGTGATTTAGCTCACTTTGGGGTTGATACATGGGGGATCACTAAGACCTCCATTGTTTGGCGAAACAGGTTTCTTCAGTTGTAGCTCAGGATCGAGACTAGTGATGGGTGGGTAGATATTGATATCATAGAGACACCTAGGTAGGATGAGCTTGGACTTTGTCGATATTTTGCCTCTAGATTTCAGGGGAGGAGGTTGTTGTGTGCACACGATGGGTAGCCTATTCAAGTCAGAGTGGCGCAACGACAACATGGTGGTGCTTTTCTGAGACGAGCATGAGACTCGGGCATCGTAGTACTAGACAACTCAGTGACCTTTAGGGATGAGATGGCTGCTATAGGGGGAGATCACTCACATTTTCCGTTGGGCTTTAGTGACTCGTTGATGGTGTGGGGGACTTCATCAGCATGGCAGGTTGGTCAGCAGGAGAATATTAGGAGGAGCTCATGCGAGAGAGACTTCATCCCCGCAAGGATTAGACTGTATCTTCAGTAGTTTATTCTTGGAGTGCATGAGGTGGACTACTTGGTAGGGCAACTTCATGGAGAGTTGGAAAGAGTCCTACATTATCATGATGCTCTACTTATTGATAGTATGCAGAGGGCTTCTAGAGCTTATCCTCAGTTGGACGGTGAATGGAGCAAAGGGATGCTTCACATTGATCATGATGCCTTGGGATCCTGGTATTCATAGATTCCTTCATGATTAGATAGTGCAGAGATTTTGGCTGAATCATTGGCACATTTGGGACCCTGGTATTATTGGTGATGATAGTGGTGATTAGCAGTCAGAGGGGGTGTTTGTTCTGGTATGTCTTGAGGACAAGCATTTTTTGGCGGGGAGGATTGTAATATCCCCAATTTTGTGAGCATGAGAATTTTGCCTAATTTTGGTGATATCAAGTAAAGCGGAAAATATTATTTTGGAGCAAGGTGGTAAGTATTATTTTATTGGAGATTGGTAGCACATTATTATTTTATTAAAATAGAGGCAAAAGTCACTTAGTGAAAAATGGCCCCCACTAATAAAATAATAATTAAAAAAGGAGTCTAGAGCATGGGGAGAAATTATAAAAGGAGGATGGACTCATTTGCTAATCATCTTTTGACTATTACATTTCACCTTTCATCTTCTCTTGGGGCTGTTTAACACAAGAAGAAAAGTGTTGTTTAGCACAGGGAATTCCAAGCGGAATTCCACCCTCATTTCAGAGAATTTCGAGTGTCTCCCTAGTGAGGTAATTTGGGAGTCCAATTCATGGTTTTCCTTGAGCTTTATTGCAAGTATTCACCCAGTTTTTCACACTTCTTGAGCGCAGAGGTAGTTTGTGGAGCACAAATTTCTTCAGTTAGAGTGACTCGAGAGATCCGGTGATTTGCAGAGAGATTTCCTACCTTGAGGCCGAAATTTTGGTAGTGTTTTGCAGTGTAAAAGTCTTGGCCATTTGGTGGGCCGAATTAGCCCATTTTGGTAGTGCACAAAGCTCACTAGAGAAAGCTTGCATAGGGGAAGAGGGAAAATAATTCCGAAGGAGATTGGCTCGGGGAGAAGGTAGATTTTGGAGGGGATTTTGTGTGGAATTTTAGTGGCATTACCATAGAGGATTTGGGAGTTCCTGTTGCATTATTTCTCAGCAGTGCGTGTAGCCAGCCAAAGAGCCACTCACACTATTTGGTGGCTCTCTTGTCACTCGGAATCATCCCAAATATTTTCTGGGTTTTTGTGGGTATTTAGAGAGGAGTCTATGGCTGCATTTTCAGCGTTATCTGGGCAATATTCAAGACAAAAATCCACTTTCTTTCAGGAATGCGTTTTACTAGTCAACTGACAATTTGCACCACTTTGCGGGTTTCCTAGAGAGTTGGTTTGGGGCCAATCCATTTTTGAGTTTTGTTGGCCTTGTTGAGAAAGTGCACCAACTAATTTCTTATAATTTTCTAAGCAATTCTGAGGGCAAATTTTCCATTTCCTATCTGGCAGCAGCAGGAAAAATTTATTAGATCGACGCAGAAATTGGGGAGGAGCTTCTACAACACTTGGGGGCCTCATTATTATCAATTGATTTTTTCCTTGCTTGCTTGTAGCAAGCCCAGGTTCTATTATTACCATCTATTGTACCCATTATGCTCATATTAATAAAATGGCTCAGAGCTTGGTTCATATTTTTGGTGTTTAATTCATGTGCTTGCATGTTTTTGAGATTGCAATTTCTATTTAGTTCATAGCTTCTATTACTTCATGTATTTTCCTATTAGGAATATTGCACTAGATCATTTTTTTTGGCTTGAAAGCAACATTGGCTCGAGTGGTTTTGTTATATTTTTGGGATACTATAAAATTGTTTTCATCTTGCTAGGAGAACCCCTTCTTTGTTTGGGTGGATGCTCGACCTTGGTAAACTAGCAGGGGGCTTAAAAGGGACTCCTAAAGGGACAAATGCTAGATCAAAGGGTAACAATGGAGGCTTAGCCCATTATCACCTCAGCTAAGACTCCCTACTCTTTAGGAACTTTCGTCGATGGGAGGAGACCTAGTATATAGAAAGTCACTTGTGAAGGATGAATCAACCAATGGATGTGAAGTGAGCTTAATGATCCTTTTCCTAGAAGGGGGTTAAGAATAAAGCTTACTTGCTTTTTAAGCAAGGTACAAGGATTTACATGATAAGGAGGTGAGGATTTGAGGGTTAGGTTAGAGGAATATGCCTTGCAAAGGAGTTTCCCATTCCTAAAATCCCTATTGCACTTGACTTCTCGAATACCCAGTATATAGAAAGTCAGTTGTGAAGGATGAATCAACCAATGGATGTGAAGTGACCTTAATGATCCTTTTCCTAGAAGGGGGTTAAGAATAAAGCTTACCTGCTTTTTAATCAAGGTACAAGGATTTCTAGGATAAGGAGGTGAGGATTTGAGGGTTAGGTTAGAGGAATATGCCTTGTAAAGGAGTTTCTCAATCCTAAAATTCTTATTGCACTTGACTTCCCGAATGGTTCTTGAAGATTTGAGTTTTCAAAGGTGTGGGAGCACATGGGACCAAGTGGACCTAACCTAGGTTAAAGGGGAATAATTCAACAACCAATGATGTTATGAACCCAGACAAGGAGGGGGAAAGGATCAACAACAAGAATTGTCACTTAAAGGTGTCAAATTGATCTTATGAGGCATTAGACTTAGGGATGTCAGGGCAAAGTTTGATCTCGGAGCTAGAGCTTGGGTTATCTCACAACTACACAGTCAGAATGGCTTCAAAACTGGAGGAGGCCTTGAGGACACACCAACGCAGGAGAGGCTAGGAGATCGAACTTTTTGGAGGGGTACTTTGTAAGGCAAGTGATTCCCTAGGTGACCCAACTTGGCTAGACCTAGAAGAAGGTGAAAAGAGTTGATTTTTGAGTGACCTTGGGAAAATGGAGTCTAGGATAAATATCAATGAGGACCTTGTTTCTTGATCAAGGAGGCCTTATGACTACTTTTCTTGTCTTGTAGGGCAAAGGGAAGCAACCTTACAACTTTATACTTCGACTTGCAAAAGGTGATGGCTTATCAAGATGAATTCGTTAATAGAATTATCCCTAGGAAATTTCTTTCAAAGTTGCATGGCCCATACATTGAGAGATGCTATATAAAGACAAAATTCCAATATTTAATCAGTAAATGCATGCAACAATTAGCCCTAAAAATAACAAAATTCCCAATTGAATGTATATGGCAAAGTAAAATAAGAATAGCATTAAAAACATGTACTTACAAGTTACATGTAATAGAACATATCCAACCATCAACAATTTGACAATGGAGAAGCTCCAAGATTAGATAAATCAAATCTAAACATTAAAATTCATCCATAAAGCTCCATTTCATCCACTAAGAAAAAGTGCGAAATTCTCAAGAAAGAAGAGAGTTCCAATCCAAAGCGATGATGAGTAAATGAACTCATCTCACTTGTATTTATACACTAATGAGGAGTTCGAATTAGTCTCCTAGGCCTACATAAGCCCCCAAAATAAAATAATGTACTAATAACTTGACTTTTGGTGACAAGCCCACCAAACTAGCTCACAAGTGAAATAATAAGCCTCTTAAGAGGTCAAACGATAAATAATACACGTCGTAGGGCCCTCCAAGAGGCTTGATGAGGTCCATAGGTGCCATAATGAAGAATATGACCCTCAAAAGTGATGGACAAGGGGTTCGCCCCTTGTTATCCAAACAGTAAACTTGTGGTGCTCCTAATGGGTGTGGGGGCACAATAATAACCTCATGGGTCTCCATATGAGTCGAAGATGCTTGTAGATCATATGCAAGGGCTTTAATGATGGTGTGGGTAATGCCACATCATCCTACAAGTCCTGGGCCAGTTGCGAAATGCATGGCACATTTGTGGGGCTGGCTGGGCAAAGGTGAACCAGGTGCATCTTCCTCGTCCAATAGGTGAATCTCGAGCAGTATCTGAACATCCTTGGGGATCCATGGAGTGTTGTCTACTGCTGTGGAGGCCTATGGCTCTCAACACACACCCTACATTTGCCAATGTAGCCCTTTGGAGAGTTAGGACCCCATATAGGGAGACCAAACCCAAGATGGAGACCATCTGCAATCCTGCATAAGATCCAATGCATCCCCTAGCCTTCCAGTACAACAAGTCATTAAAGAGATCGAGTAAATGAGCTTACCAACCATGGACCATAGGTGGGGACTTCATAATGGCTTGCCCTTCCATAATGGGCTTCGAGATGTGCCAATGTCTCCCAAACTCCAAATGGGGTTAACCAAGTATCCTATTAGGTGGTTTCTACTTCTAAAAGGGATAATATGTTCAAGGTATACATCCTTTAAAAGGTGGTGGTATGTGATGAAGAGGTGAATGAAGTAGGGGATGAGAAGGGGCAACCCAGGGCCACAAGCTAGGGTACAAGGGCAGCTAATAAAAGGGAAGGCCACACTTGGGTCTATTGTTAATTTCTGTAGCATCGGATGTGCTCTAGCCGCGAGATTTTGCAGAGAGGCAAAGACACATGCATTTTCCAAGACCTAGAAATCGTTTGGGAAAATTCAACCTAGAGATGGTTTAATTAAAATAATTAATCATTTTTAATATATTCCTTACTCTAAACTTAGGAAATGTGATTAATTAAAAGGTATTAATTAAATCTGGTGCAAATCTTTTAGAAGAAGATGAGGATCAACTCCCGGTTAATCTTAGCCTTTGATTATTTTTAATCTTGACTGTTGGTGCTCCAACCAGAGATTATAAGAAGGAGCTTGATGGGCACTTGGAGAACACATCGAGATAGTGAGATCTAGAGATCAAATTTCTCAAGAGTAGCAGCGCTGAGTTGCTGGAGAGAGACCGAGTGAACTTCTTGCAGTGAGGGTAAGGGATAGTAGACCGGAGGAGCATTTTCCAGTTCCAGAGAGTGCAAGGCAGAGAAGGTAGCGAGGGTTCAAAGAGGTAACACAGTACACAGAGCTTTAGAGGGAGTCCGTATTTTGTTGGGAGCAGTCAAGATTTAGAGCTAGAAGCTGGGGTGTGAGACTGTAGGGCTAGAGGGTCGAAGTTCCAGTCAACAGAAGATCAAAGGAGGAGATGATGCAGTTCCTAGAGGCTGTGACGCAGATCTGCGTAGGTTGACGCAGAGACTACGCAGAGGCAACCCTGGGCTAGCCTTCTAGAGCCTGATCAGTGTCGGATCTCCAGTGACAGTGTGAGAATATTTCTCACTACCTCTTCACCAGTTTATTCTCTGTATTTGATTGCTAGTTTGGGCATCTAAATATTTGTACTCATATTACTACTGCATAATAATTAAAACTCTCAGCTGCTGCACCGGTTTTCCAACATTGGGTTTTTCTGAGGATGTTTGTCCAAAAACAACGGTGTATTTGTGTGTGTTTATTTCACTCTGGGAATTATTTTGTTTCTGTAGTATTTTATATTGTGAAGGTTGCAGTAGATTTTATTCCAATGTTTATTGTGTAACATTGTAAATAACTTGATTCAGAAATTAACAAGTAGGAGAAATATAATCAGTTGCTACAGTAGGAATTCGGGTCACGGAATTTTCACATGGTATTGGAGCACAGATCGTAAGACGGAGAGCTCAGCGCATAAGGAGGCAGTTCGAATTTTTGCATAGGCAACAAATCGAAACCCTTAGGGGTAGCGTATTTCCTTGGCCAGAAGGGTTAGTTTTTCGTGGGAATTTTACTTCTCGGAGCGAGTCAACAGAGAATAAAATTTTCCAGATCGTAGAGTACCAGAGGCAGATGGAGTAGCGGCAACTTCCTCGCAGAGCAGATCTTCAGCTAGGACGCAGATTTTACAGCAGTTTGCTAGTGCAAATAGCGTTAGGAGGAAAGAAGAACACACACTGAGGGAATTCTTTCCTCAAGGGACTTCTAGCCAAGAAGTTCGAATTTTCCTAGCAGGGCTGCAATAGCTGTGTGGGATTTATCACTCCAGAAAGGAATACGAATAGCTGGGCAACAGCTGTGTAGAGGACAAGAGGAGGAGTTCGACTTTTTTAAGAGAGATGGCATCAGTTGGGTTGAGAGGTCATGTTCGGTTGGACGGAGCCTCTAACTATGTGATCTGGAAGGTTAGAATTTCTTGCCTTCTAAATGAGCATGATCTCAAACCTTGTATCGATAGTGTGGTAGTTGTACTCGCTGATGCGAATCCGCTTAAGAAATACAAGAAGGGGATGGCGAAAGCAAAGCAGTTGATTCTCGATGGCGTTCGAGATCACATAGTTTCTCACCTAGCTAGAAAAGATATTGCCCGACAAATGTGGGAAGCCCTTGCTATGCTATACGAAGGATCTTCTGAGCAGCGGAAGATGCATCTTGTGGAGACGCTGAGATGCACGAGGATGCAAAAAGGGGAGCGTATAGAACCCTTCCTTACTAGGCTTCAGGATGTCCGGGATTAACTGGCTTCAGTAGGGACAACACCCCAGCCTACAGAGTTTGTATGATTAGATTTGAACAATGTTTATGAAGAATGACAAGTTTTCGTCCAGAATATCCTGGGCAGAGAAAAACTTTGAGATTGGGAATGTGTGTGGGTTGATCTGTAGCAGGAGGAGATGAGGCGAGATCTGGTGAAGAGCACCATCAGTGGTGCTAGCAGCAGCAGTGGGACGAAGCAAGTAAAGGAGGAGGAAGATGTGGCCCTCGCATCTAAGGGGTAGCAGGAGCAACGCAGAAAAAAAGACATTTCAAAGATCAAGTACTTCAGGTGTGGTGACTCGTGAGCTTGGCCACTATAACACTTAATGTCCTCTTAGAAAGAAGGAAAAAGAGGAGAACCAGGATCAACAGGCTGCATCTCTTTGAGATCGACAGGCTGTCCTCCAGATTGGAGGAAGAGTTTGCCATGATCACCGAGTTACCTCCGGGGGTAAGGTGGGGTGATTTGGAGTTGTAGCCCCAAAGAGCTACAGGATGGGCAGGATTCTTGAGGAGGTCCACCTCATGAATCAATACCTTGCTACGAGAGCCCAATACATGCAGTCGCAGGATGGATCAGTCGCAGTTGGTGTAATCAGGTAAGTCACAGATGCAGTAGCTAGTGGCGGTCAGATACTGGGTAACGCAAAGCAGAGTTGGCAGTAGTGCAAATGACACAGCAGCACAAAGGTTTCAGCGATAGCGCAAAGTCGAGTAGTAGTGAGGACTCGGGTGACAGATGCATCATACTGACCACAGTTGGTTTAGTATTTTGGATGCTTTTTCGTTGCAGTTGTTGCAGTTGCAGCAACAATAGTTGGAGAAGGTTGCAGTGCAAATGCAGTGTTGGCAGCAGTTCAGCAGGGCCAGCAGCAGCACGGATGCAACAATCAGAGTTGCGCAGTAGTTGATGGGCAACAGAGCCAGACATCAGCAACACAACAAGAGATGGTGGAGAGACATAGTGATGCTTTTAGTGGGTTGCAACACTAGAGCACATTCTTCACTAAGAGGGAGTGTTAATTTCTGTAGCATCGGATGTGATCTAACCTCGAGATTTTTCGGAGAGGCTAAGACACATGCATTCTCAAAGACGCATAAATTGTTTGGGAAAATTCCACCTAGAGATGGTTTAATTAAAGTAATTAATCACTTTTAATTTATTCCTAAGTCTAAACTTAGGAAATGTGATTAAGGAAAGGGTATTAATTAAATCTGGTGCAAATCTTCTAGAAGAAGACGAGGATCAATTCCTAGTTAATCTTAGCCTTTGATTATGTTTTAATCTTGGCCGTTGGTGCTCCAACGAGAGATTATAAGAAGGAGCTTGATGGGCACTTGGAGAACACATCAAGATAGTGACGTCTAGAGATTGAATTTCTCTAGAGTAGCAACGCTGAGTTGCCGGAGAGAGATTGAGTGATCTTATTGCAGTAAGGGGCAGGGATAGTAGGCCGGAGGAGCATTTTCCAGTTCCGGAGAGTGCAAGGCAGAGAAAGCAATGAGAGCTTACAGAGGAAGCATAGTGCCACATAGAGTTTTAGAGGGAGTCCGTATTTTTGCTGGTAGCAGTCGAGATCTAGAGCCGGAATCTGGGATATGAGACTTGAGGGCCAGAGGGTCGAAGTTCCAGTCAGCAGAAGATCATAGGAGGAGGTGACCCAGTTCCTAGAGGCTGTGGCACATTTGCGTAGGTTGACGCAGAGATTGCGCAGAGGCAACGTGGGGCTAGCCTTTGAGAGCTTGATCAGTGTCGGATCGCCAATAATAGTGTGAGAATATTTATCACTACCTTTTGCACCGGTTTTCCCACGTTGGGATTTTCCGAGGATGTTTGTCCAAAAGCAATGGTGTATTTGTGTGTGTTTATTTCTCTCTTGTGTAGTGTTTTGTTTCTGCAGTATTTTATGTTGTGAAGGTTGTAGTAGATTTTATTTCGATGTTTATTGTGTAACACTGTAAATAAATTTATTCAAAAATTAACAAGTAGGAGAAATTTAATCAGTTGTTGTAGTGGGAATTCGGGTCACCGAATTTTCACATCTATAATGTATAGGAGGGAGAAATCATGGTACATGAGGTGCTTCGACCTTGATATTTTTACCCTTCCTTATATTGCTTTTGCCTTTTTATGATTTTTCTTTGATTAACTATTCGGAGCTCAAGGGGTAAGAGCATGATGTGTGAGATATGGCAGTGAATACCCCTTTTTAAGGTAGGGTGGTTCATTGCCCACCAAGGGTTAGGACAATGATGGGTTCCTATATGATGAAGGGGGCTCATAGAACTTGTAGGAACTAGGGTGATGGCCATGAGGATGGGGGGTCATAGAACCTGTAGGAACCAGGGTGATGGCCATGAGGATGGGGTAGAGCTCATGTATTGGCTTTTGCTGTTGATTTGGGGTAGCATCAGATGTGTTCTAGCCACGAAAATTGGTGGAGAGGCTAAGGCACATGAGATCTCCAATACCCAGAAAGCGTTTGGGCAAATTCTAAACAATTTGGGAGATATTAAAATAATTAATATTTTTAATGGAGTCCCTAAGTCTAAACTCAAGGAAAATAAAATATTAATGTGAATTAATATAAAACTATGTTAGAATGGTCCAAAAGTCATGGATCAAGCCAGATCTAATCTTAGCCGTTGATTGGGGACTTAATCTCGGTCGTTGATTTGTCAACGAGAAAAGTATAAGAGGAGGCTTGAGGGTCACTTGGAGAACACACCAAGAGATCAAGATTTCGACTTTCTGGGGCTGGGTTTGCTGAGAAAGTTGAGAGATTGATCAGAGTTGCAACTGAGGGGCAGTGAATACAGAAATAGAGAGATAGAGATAGCACCGGGAGGATCAATGCAGTAGCCGGAGAGAGGGACGCAGTAGCAGCCAAGGGTTCACCAGAGCCAGCCAGGGCTGACACAGAGGTAGCCAGGAGCTGCGCAGTGCCTCAGAAGGCCAGCGTAGCTGACGCAGAGAGCCAAAGGACTGATGCAGTGCCTCCAAACGCTGATGCGGGCCAAGCCAAAGTGACGTTGGGCTAACGCTGGGCCAGAGAGAGGATGATGCTGGGGTTTCATGGGGCAGATTGGAGCTGCTGGAGTGTTTATCCGAGGTTTCAGCGAAAATATCTGCTTCCTTTTAGAGAGGTACTACTGCCGAGATTTTTCTCTGTTGGGTGAGCCGGATTTGGCACCCAGATTGTATTTTGAAACTGCTTAATAAATCAAACCCTTGGATCGCTGCACCAATTTTCCCGCATTGGGTTTTTCCAACGACATTAGTCCAAAATTAACTGTGTCACATGTGTGTTTGTTTCTATTTCCTTCAGTTGATGATTTGTGATGTGTCGAGCATGCACTTGTATTTATTTCCAGTATTTACATGATAAATAACTTGTTAATTAACAAAACAAGTAGGTAGGAATAAATCAGTAAAGTGCATGAAGGGTTTATAACGTGTCAAACTTAGAAATTCCAACATTTGCTCCTGACCATCTTTTGCATTTTGTGGTACATTTTCCCTTTGAATGTGGCCAATTATGCTTTTATCTTTCTTTTTAGTTGCATCAACCCCTGAGGCATCATTCTACCCCTAACCCAAGGTGTGGGCAAGGGGAAGGGGAAAGCTAACCCTATGTGGACCTACGTGGGAGAAATGATGAATGGGGTAATAATGAGTGGAAAGGGGGTAATATATGTGGATAAGAGAGAGGGAGATCATGCAAACAAAATCAGGTTTCCCATGAAATACCATCCCTAAAGCCAAATGGTCAGTAAAAGAGATCCCACGGGACTTCAATCCAAGGTTAATATCCAAATGGGGTCTAGAGGATAATAGCACAGACCTAGCCAATTCTTTACGTCGCATCCCCCCATTAATTCATGCTCAAAAGTGTCCATGTCAAGCAAACTACAATACTCAATTACCAAATGACAAGGCATACATTTAGGTTCGGGAGGCCCACCTTCAAACATACGATCATGGCAGATAGGTGAGGGACCACATGGTTGGCTTAGGTGGCGGAGAAATGGCACAACGAGTTAGTTGGTGGCTGTAAGGGGTTGCTGGTTGAGTACCATCTTGGAGAATTTTTTTTCTCCTAGGGATATCACCCACAAAATTGTGGGTAACATTTGGCTCCAACTGGGACGTGATCTCTTAGAGAAGTGGATGAAGCTACTTGAACGGGAGGTCATGAGAACTCTAACAATCTCTTGGTTACTGTAGACCTATTACTTGCACATATAATAGATGAAAAATAGGGAGAAACATGCTTTTGCAGCATCTCATGATTGCACATGCTAAATGTTAGTACATAAAATCAATAGAAAAATAAAATATGCAAAGATGCATCTATTCTACCATGAAAATATCCTATGATGTTAGTTCTAATGCAAAAATCAACATGCAATGCATCCTACTCTACCATGCATATGATATAATATCAAGTCTCAAGGAAAGAGGTAATATGACTTAATTTTACTAGCTCGGGCCAAAGCTCGTCGTTGAGTTTGGCAATGTAATAATAATCTTCCCCAACCTTTCCATGAATCCTAACAAGTATTAGGTTTCTTTCAACCAAGACTAAATCCCCAGCCTTATACTCTTTCTTAGGCTTCCACCTTTTGCTTCCTTTAGAGATTGGTCGCTTGAGGATACATACTGCTTGATCCAGGAGAATAGGAGACGACTTCTCCATTTCACATGTTTTGAAGTATGGTCCAGGCTCGATCACATGAGGTAGGTAGGTAGGTTCCCTATAAAGGATAAAAGGGGTGCCATCAGATTGCGGAATGGTGGGATATGATAAGTCCATTTGAATGTGACCCCCAACGGTAGCCCCCCATTTCCTAGATAATAGCATCCCCCACACGTTACGAATATCAATGATAAGGATTGATCCAGGTGGATCTTCAGAGAGTACCAGTGGCATGGTAAAAGGCTTTAAACTCAAAGTGGCAGAATTTGGATAAACTTAGCATCAAATCGAAGTGATCGTCATCATGATTCCAACGATACGAACGACACTCAAATCCGAGTTCATATGAAGAAGTTAGAGCAAGTCAAAGATCAAGTTTGACTTGTCCAGGTGGTAGGAGGACATGATGTGGCAAAAGTCTCAGCGAATGGGGAAGCACCAAGTGGTAGGCTGCGATTGGTCCCGCATATCGCATATCGTAGCAAGGAGAAGAAGCGACTTAAGGAAAATCGGCCCTAGGCAAGTTGCGAAGCGATAATCGCATAATGCAATCGCAAAAAGGAAAAGTGTTTAAGAATTGGCCCCCGACATGATCCTGGTTGTGATTGCTATATCGCATATCGCGGATCGGAGGGGAACAAGTGTTAAGAATCGGCCCCCGGTAGAGCCAGTTGCGATGCGATAAAATCGCAATCGCAGATTGCAGCAGGAGTAGTCAAATGGGGTATCACCCGACCTCTGCCGATTGCGATTTACGATGGGCTTCAGACCCGATATTTTATACACTGTATTTCATAACCCCGACGGGTCCGCTGTTATCACAGTTGTATGGAATTTGATATCCACCGAGGGAAAGAGCTGATTACGATTTGCGATGGGGTTCCCGGATAAGACACTTTATATGTTATATTTCATAATCCCGGCGGGTCTAGTGCATCGCGGAACGCCTGTTGTATGGGTTTTGGTTCATCGCCGATTGGAAACGTCGATGGATTATCAACACTAATAAAGCCACCGGGGCAAGGTAAATGCTCAGTCAAAGCAGTTAAAGAGTTTCTCCATGTTTGTAGGTCTGTTGCTGCATACTATTCAGGGGCCTGAGAATCTTTGTTGTTAAACGCCCGCCTGCTTAACTTGGTCTATGGTTGGAAACTGCACGGGTATTGAGGGATTTTTCGCCATGCTTATATAAAAGGCCATTTGTGTTGAAAGATGGCAGGGGGGATCAACAGAATAGTTCAGAACCATTGCACGCAGCAGACCCTGACCTGGCAACAGGGAGGTTCTGAGAAGTTGCAGAAGGTCCAATTATCCAAATTGGGTGTTTGGATAGGCATTTTTGCACGATTTTTCGCCAGGATTTCAGTGGTACTGTCTATTTTTGAAGCTTGGCTCTCCATTCTTCATCCATATTCCAGCTTGGAGGTACGAAGGATTGTAAAGAATGTTGCTTGTACTTTTATCTTTTTTATGCCACCTAATGAATGAAGGCCTCCCCACTATTGAGTAGGGCCCGAAGATGTAGTCCATATTGGACGAACTCCATAATCAAATCTTTGTGTCATGGTTTCTTGCTTATCGTGTTATTTCCACATTGTTTTATATGTTTTTAAGTTCCATGGTTTATAAGCTTTATTTCATGTAATTTTGATGCATCTATAAGCAAAAGATCTTGGATCATGTTTGGTATCGGAGCAGTTCTTTGTTGATACGAATTGCGTGAGTATATGCTAAGTCGGAACAAGCTGCGAAAAGGAGAAGGAACACTTAAGTCCTTTGATCTTGAAGCAGGACGTGCACAACGAAGAAGAAACATGGCAAACGAAGAAGCTCGTTGGGAAGAGGAACAAAATTTTCGTAAGGTATTCTACAATATGGCAGAGAAAGTGGACAAGCTGTTTTCAGAGTATCAGAAGGCACTTGGGCACGAGAAGGAAGGTGCCGATGATAATAGATTAGCAAATCATGAAGGTGGTGGAGAAGGGTCTCCTCCCTCTCCTTCTTCAAGTGATAGTTCTGATCACTCTCATCGAGATTCCAAACATACATCTAAGAAGCCGTTCTTCAAGCTAGATGTAAAGTTTGACCTGCACATGTATAATGGAGAGTGTAGTGCAGAAAAAATTAATAATTGGATAAGACAAATAGAGGTTTACTGCTGGATCCAGTAGATCGAAGAAGATGAGGCGAAGGTCCAGTTAGCATCTGTTCGGCTGAATGACACTGCTCTTGTTTAGTGGGAGAGCAAGTTGTAGAAGGGCAACAAAAAGTCAGGTAACCTTCTGTCCTCTTGGTCTAGTTTTATTTTTTGCATTGAAAGACCAATTTTACCCTTTGGGTTGTAAACAAAAGGCACTAATGGATTGGCAATATCTAAGGCAAGGTAAAGGCCAAGAAGTGCAAAGCTTCAATTAAGAATTTCAGAAACAAGCCTTGAATTTGGGCATCTTATTAGATTCGCCCGAGACTATAACTAAGTACGTTGGTGCGTTACATAGTCACCTAAGACCTGAGTTGCAGGAAACGTGGGTCCAGGGTCCGTTTCCGTACGGAAACGAAATGGAAACAGGGAAACCCGTACAGTATGGCCCGGAAACTCGTTTCCGACCGTACGTCAGAGTTTCCTCTTGTAACTTGACTTTTTCTTGTATTTTTTTTAATTTTTTCACTTTTAATTTTTATTGGGTGACTCAAATATCCTCTAGATGCTTCTAGGTGTCTCTTAAGTTATAGAAAAAAGGATTTTTTTGAGTGGGGCAGCTGAATGTTCAAGCCTATGGCCCTAGTGTTGATATGTAGTTCATGGTAATGTTAAATTCTTAAAGTAAAAGTGATATTCTCCTTTATTTTTCATTTTCATCCTTTTACTTAAATTTTTAGCGTTACCATGAAATGACTCAGGATGTTTGAGAGTGGTTTTGCTCTCATTGGATTTCATATGGAGAAATTCGAATTTTAGATCTCACTCAAAGTCCAACAGACTTATCTGTTTTTCAAGATTTCAGGATTGGGGGGATTGCAATGTTTCCATTGTATTTTGTCCTGTACTAGGGTATGGAACTTATATTTAATCAAGAGAACCAAGCCCTCTATGCATGGGAGACTCCCAATAATCAAGAGCCTGTAGGGTACTAGGGTATGAAACTTGTATTTAATCAAGAGCACTAAGGTCGTTCGACTATGTAGGAGGAGACTTCCAATCAAGCACGAGACAAGAAATTAGAAATTTCTCGTCGCTGATTTTGGATATTGCTATTTTCATTATGTGATCATTCATGAGTAAATGCAATGTAAATTTAGAGACTTTTAGTTTATGCATTGACAATTGACAATTTAATCATAATGTGATAACTTAGAATGTATCATATATGCTTTATGATTGTACATATTTCTTAAATGTCCTAATATATATATATATATATCGTGTTTCCCCATTTCCAAAATTTGGGGGGCGTCACGTTTTGTACCCATGCTTGTTTCGGAAACTCGTACCCGTTTCCCCGTTTTGTGCAACTTAGGTCTGACCACATTATGTCCCAGCGAGGTAGAGTGTCTCGTCCTAAAATGCCTTGGACAGAGATCTGCGAGTCCTCTAAGACACTGTTCAGGGCCAAATGCATAAGCTCTGTGGTTTGAAGCGATTCCTCCCAACTGCTGCAAGGTGATCCCAAATTTCCTGAATTCTAGTGGGAAAGGGATCAATGCCTTCACCCTTATGCATCCTGAGGTTTCTTAGCTTCTACTTCAGGAACATCTTCTGTTGCTTGGAAGAATTCTGATATAGCTATGCGAGAGCATCCCACATCACCTTGGTAGTATTCTAGCCAGATATATGTGAAATTATATGGTCCTAGACTCCATTGAGGATCATGCGTTTCGCCTTGGCCATCTCTTTCCTGCACTCTTTCAGCTGATCTGCATCAGTAGGTACTACCACAACGTTCTCCGCAAAGGTCTTCATGCCATGCTCATCTAATAGGAAGGACATCCTAGCCTTCCAGAGGACATAGTTGGAGGCTCCCTCCAACTTATTCTGATCTTTAAGCCCAACTGTGGCCATATTTGAAACTGGAACGAAAGGCTCCCTCTTTCACTTGCTCGGTCGCTGAATCTGCTATTCGCACTCCCTTTTGGAGTGAGAAAAGCTGCTTGCAGCTACTGCCAACTACAACTAGAAATTTGGATTTTTAGGCTAGAAACCCTTTGAGAGAAATTCCCTTTGTGTGTGTGCTTCTTCTTCCACTTGACGCTGATTCTGCTCTAGCATCTGCTGCAAAACCCTCCTATGCCCAAACAAGGAATTTGCTTAGTGAAAATCTAAGCTATTGCTACTTCCCCTGCCTGCCAGAATCACTCAATTTGGCAAGCCGATTTTTTCTGCCAACATGCACTGAAAAATTGAACTGCCCAACAATTTGCATTGCCTAGCTAGGCACTCGGCAGCACCCAGAAAGTTTCTCCCGCTGCTCCCTCTGAACAACAAATTTTTTTCTTCTGCTTTTGAGCTTCCCTATTTGATCAAAATCGCTTTGATACCATGTGAAAATTTCAACACTAAAATTCTATTGCAGCGATTGGAATTAATTCTTCTAACTGTAAATTAATTGAGCAGTTTATTGCTATGACAACAACGAATTAATCACACTGCAATCTTCACAAATAACATACTGCAGAAGATAAACTGGAAACTGAGAAAATACTGGCACACACATACAAAGATATAACACTGTTATTTTTGGACAAAAGTCCCCGGAAAAACCCAACTTGGGAAAACCAGTGTAGTAGATGAGGGTTTTTATTATTAAGCAGCAGTGAGAAAATTCTGAGTACAATAAATATCGCCAAACTGGCAAATCTATCCAAGAGAAATATTGGCAAAAATTATCCGAGGGATTTTACCCTCACTCCGAGCAATCCCGACATTGTCTGACTTTTGAAAAAGCTAGTAGTGCAAGTGGTTTACGCAAGCCCTGCGTCACCCTAGTGTTACCTGCCACACGCATTGCCTTAATCGATTGCCAATCTATCCTTCCAGCCTGTTGTTGATTGGGAAAATGCTTTTCCGTCCCTCTAGAAAATCTTCCCGTCCTTTGGAACTGAAACGTCTTCCTCTTCAGCTGGATCAAACTGCTCTTCTGAAGCAGCGACGCAGTCCCTGCGCTGCTACTTGGAGAAAATCTCAGCCTCCTCTTTCTGACTCTCCGGAACTGGAAAACTTTCTCCGGACTCACTGATTCTGCCTCTCTCTATCTCTACTCCCCTTCTCTGGCTCGAACTTTTTCAATAGAATGCTGTTGCTCTCTTGAAAATAGAATTGCCCAGGGATATCGATCTTAATTGTGTTCCTCCATCTACCCATCGACTTCTTCTTATAATCTCACTGTGGGACTCCAACGACCAAGATTAAAACTTAGTCAATGGCTGAGATCATTTCCTAGTTTATTTGTGTGACTTTCTAGAGAAATCTCACCTTCCTCAATTGATTGTTGTTAATTAATCATTTTCCTTAAGTTAGACTTGGGAAAAATTTAATTACTGATTAATTAACTTAATTAAGGCATTTCTAGGTGGAATTTTCTAAAATCCTTTATGGGTTCTGGAGTCCTAGTGTGTCTTAGCCTCTTTCTCAATTGTTGAGACTAGAACACCTTCCGATGCTACAAAAAATAACAAAAGGTAACAGTACCAAGGCTTTCTTGGACCTTGTTCATTCATATTTTTGTGGTCCTTTTTCTACAATATCCTTTAGTGGGTACAAGTATTATTTAACCTTCATAGATGATCACTCGAGGAAGACCTAGATATTTTTCATGAAAAAGAAGGATAAGGTCTTCTAAAAATTTCTGGAATACAAGGCCTTGATTAAGAACCAGATTGGCAAGAAAATCAAGGCGTTGAGGTCTGATAATGGTGGTGAGTACACCTTAAATGGATTGAAGGAGTTGTGTGTCAAGGAGGGCATTAGGAGGGAGCTAACTACACCATATAACCCGCAACAGATCAGAGTGGTAGAGTACAAGAACAAGGCTATAGTTGGAGCAACCAAAGCCATGTTGCATGACCGAGGTCTGCCCAAGTTTCTTTGGTCTGAGACATGCAATACAACAATTTTCCTACAGAACTGGAGCCTAATAGAGTGTTGGGGCGAGTTACACCAGAGGAGGCTTTTACTGGGAAGAAATTGTATGTGTCACATTTCTAGATATTTGGTAGCTTGGTGTACATCCATGTACCAATAGAGAAAAGGAAGAGTTGGAATACACAACAAAGAAGGGCATCTTTATGGGCTACAACAAGACATCTAAAGCATACAGGGTGTATATATCAGCACTCAGGAAAACAATCATTAGGAGAGATGTGAAGTTTGGGGAGGAAATGGCTTTGAAAAAGTCCTTAGAGCATGATCTGACTACAATGTAGGAGGAGGAGCAATAGGCTTCCAAGCAGGAGGTTCAATCATTACCTCAGATTACAATTGAGCATGTTGCTAGGATGGCTGAGCAACATAAGGACAAGGGGGGACATGCAGTTGGAGGAGGGAGTAGAGCCCATGCAGGGCGTGATCTATGAGGTGCATGTGCTCCCAGTACATCGGTTTGACAAAGCAGACAACCATAGCGGTACATATGATACATGGCACTTATGATGGAGTTGTTGGATGCCGAGCCTTCCAGTTATGAGGAGGTAGCCACTTAGTAGGTGTGGAGAGATTCCATGGTGGAGGAGTATGCCTTCATCACGAAGAATGATGTCTGAGAGGTGGTGCCGAGGCTAGAGTGAAAATTTGTGGTGACCTCTCGTTGGGTCTACAAGATCAAGCATGTCACTGATGGGAGAATCGAGAAATATAAGTCAATATTTGTGGCAAAGGGTTTCTCACAGGTAGAGAGGATTGTCTATGATGAGACCTGTTGTCACCCAAAGTGTACACTTAAGGCGCAACGCTTAGAGCAGGGGCTATCACCTATTCCCTACTCACTTTGTTTAAGCTCCCTCCCAAACAAGCTATGGGGAGTAGTCCCTAAAGATGAAAGGGGAAAACATGTTGGAACAACAAGTTCTAGGAGACTAAGGGCAACACAATTACTTCTTTAGATAACTTGACTTTAAAGTTAATTAGCAAGTGTGATTATCAATGAGCAATGCAAGTATTAAAAGTAGATTCAATTAGATTAATGAAACACTTAAAATGATAAAGAGTGAGAGACCATTGCCTTAATAATAATGCTCAAAATTTAAAGCACTTGCATAATATTGAATTATATCTCAAGTTACAAGATAAGCAATGCTGCAAGAAAGGTTTAGTACAAGAGATCTAGAGATTAAGACAATTAAATATACGAGCAATAAGAGAAAAACCTGCAATATAAATAAGACTTGTTCTTCAAGTAATGATGATATTCAATAGACAATAAACCTGAAATGACAAGTATAGCAATGCAAGATTTGCAAGTATGATAAGAGCTCACAAATTCCAAGCAAAATGAATGACTGCAAGACCTACCTATGTGTGATGCAAGATCTTGGTAAATTATAATTATATGCCTATTCTAAGGTGAAAGCATTCTTCTCAATTATTGAAGCAAGTCTTAAAACAAGGTTGTCGGGAGAAGTGTTAGGGAAGGAGGCTAAGGCCTCAGTAACGATACCTACCCAGGACTTCTAGCAACCCAAGTTCCTTTGTTCCTACAAGGGACTCAACCACATGAGAACTACAAGGTCACTTGTTTTAATTGTTGTTTTGAGGGTCAAGCTTCTCAAGTTGGATATGGAGAAGGTTGTTGAAGAAAGTGTAACTAGGTTCGATCTCCATAAATGTAATTTTGATCTTTGTACTTGTAAAAGAAAAGAATTATTATTTTTGTCATTATCAAGAATGGGTTTCTTGCCCATTTGATAGGACAAGCACATGTTTAAGTGCTTCTAGGAAAGTCAAAGAGTCAATGTAATTATTGAAGACCCATGTGGGCATGTTACACTATGTGACCTATGTAATTATGTCAAAGATATGTGTCAAAAGTGATCTTCCAAAGCACAAGGTCAAGTCTCCTCTTCAAATCAGCTCGAACATCAAGTCGGCCCAAATAGGAGGGACAATCTCCTATATATAGGGCAGTTCGACCTCACAAAAGGATCACTACTCATCTCTGAAATCAACGAGCAAGGAAGGACGGAAAAAGAGGTTTGGAAAAGGAGCATTGGAGTGATTCTAGGGCAGCGAAGAAGAGGAAAGAGAAACTGAGTTTCAGAGGACTTTTTTTGGGCCTAATTCTGTCACACGTGCGAAGAAAGGAGGGCAATTTTGCAGTCACATCAGATCCACAAGGGCAACAACACAATAGAGTTCGATTGGGCCAAGAAGTGACTCCAAATAAGCCTCCATCTCAAGCAAAGGAAGTCACACATCTAGCGAAGGAAGGGAGCAAGTAAAAAGGGATATCTCAAGCCCTAGATCAACCACATGTGCGAATAAATCAGATTTGCACTAGGGTTAAGGGGATCAACCTCTTAACTCAGAGATACACTAGAAGAAGAGACTCATTATCTAATCGAAATATCAAGAAGAAGAAAGATTGCCAAGCGAAGGAAAGGAAGGCATCGAAGAGGTCTCTAAGGAGACCTAGGGTTTTTGCAGTGGTTGGGAAAAGGGCTATCAGTTGCCGTAAGAAGTGTGAAGGAAGAAATCAAGGTGCAAAGCAGAGGAAGGCGTTGATTGAAGGACAATAGGAAGAGAGATTGTGTCTTGTGCTTGGAGGATCTACTGGTCAAGGGTCTAGGGTTTTGCATTTGTCAATTGAAGCTTCAATAAGAGAAATTTGCAGTAAGGGTTTCCTCTCTAAGAGAGAGAGGTTTTTCCCTAGCAGAGAGCCAACATCTTGTGTTCTTGTCTCTTTTGTTTTGGTAACTGTTTGATGAAGTAAGAAGAACACACTCCAATAATAATAAGAGAAGATTGTGCTAATAAGAAGTAAAAAGTACTTCACAAATTGTTATCATTAGAAGAATCTCACTATAACCCAGATGCCATAGATTCTTCAACATGGTATCAGAGGTAAGGTGACACATCAAGGAAGGGTATCTCAAGAGCACATAGAAGATTCAAGCAAGGACACATAAAGGTTGAAGCATCAGATCTACAAGCAAGAATTCTAGATCCATCAAAGACAAGAAGGATTACTATCTTCTCTCCTAGATCCATCAAAAGGGACTATCATTTTGAGAACAAAAGAAAGCCTTCCATCTTAAGGCATCTTCAAGAAGGTTCATCCAAGAAGGGCTTACATCAAAGACTCGTCATCTTCAAAGGAAGGTACTCAGATCCAGGCCCATCATTGAAGATCTCCAAATCTACATATTCGGAAGTTTTCATCAACAAGCAAATCTATCACAAGGTACCTTGAAGGAACCATCTTGAAGAACTCCAAGATCTAAGAAGCTGAGACTTCATTCAGCAAGGAAGCAGCAAGATCTCCCCATAACTAACACTCTCAAGTAAGTATTTTTATGTCCTCTTCTGAAAATGTCAAAATGTCTTTTTGCAAGGAAAGCAACAAATTGGTTGGGATTGTTAATTTCCTTGCATGGAAAAAGAGGACTGATCTACTTCTCAAAGAAAATGAACTTCTGGACTACATCAAAGGGAGTGTCACTGTTCTTGCTAAGGAACAAACTCAGGCCCTAGCAAAATATAATAAAGATGAAACAAGGGCTCAAAGGATTCTGATAGAATCCATCAAGAACCCTCTCATTCCTTATGTTTCCAAACTTGAAACCTCCAAAGAAATCTACGATAAGTTGGTGGAGCTATTTTCAATTAGTACAACAGGAGAAGTGATATCGTTGCGTAATGAACTATATAAAATGAAGATCTCCAAGGAAGAAGGAATAACTCCCTACTTCATGAAGGTCTCTGAGATGAGAGACCAGCTGCAAGAACTTAGAGAAGTTATGTCAGACAGAGAAATGACAACTGTGGTGCTCAATGCATTACCTAAGGAATGGGGCAATTTCACATCAAGTATATGTGCCAAGAAGGAAGCTACCCCGTTGAATGAACTTTGGTCTCTATGCAAAATTAAGGAGACTAGACTCAAAGCCAAAGATGATGTGGGATCGAAGGAGCAAGCATTTGCTGCTATGGCCAATAGAAAAGGGAAATTTGGCAAGTTTGGTCCACGGAGAAAGGGTAAAAGGGATATGTCCAAAGTCCAATGCTTTGGCTGCCAGGAGTATGGACACTATAAGAGGGATTGTCCTAAGTTCAAGAAAGACAACAATAAAGGAAAATGAGAAGAAGCCCATGTTACCCAAGAAGTGAAAGAAGATAAGACGCAGAAGGAGGACCCTCCAAATCTCTACTATGATTGAGATCAACTTCTTCACATAAGTCTTCTTTAAAGTTTTGGGTATCATAGGAACATGTGGCAGTAGGATAGAATGCATGATTTTTGAAAATGGCATCTTCAGGAATATAGGAGCACTATGTAGAGATAGCTCAGATAAAGATATTCATGTAGGAAGGATGTAGCCATTGAATGACCTCATCAATGCATAAAGAAATGATCATGATCAAGAAGAATCATCTTAGAAGGCCACTATCATCAACAAAAAGGAGCATTTGCAGGATGAGGACTACAAGGATCCTCCGATAAAGTCTTCAATAGAAGGTTCATGATCTTCAGAAAAGGTAGGGGGATTCAAGAAAAGGATGATATATAGGCAAGGAAAGATGTGGCAAAGCAAAGGAGATTGAGGTAATCTCAATCTAGGAAGCTATCAAAGGAAGCTGAGATGATCAAGAACTAAGATGACGTATGTATGCATCTATGTTTTCAGTTAAAGTCATGTCATCATTTGTATCAAGGAGCGTGGAGAATTGCTTTGGTAGCATGGTAAAGGACAAGGTAGATCTCTTTCATTGAGAATATGCATGAAGGCATGGTTCACTCACTGATAAAGGTCAACATGAGAAATGTCCTCATATGAAGTATGAGGTGATTGACAAGAAAACCTATAAAGAAGCATATGGGAAAAGAGATCAGGGATAAAGACACCATGGACACTAGGAATCAACATTTGACAGATTTGTTAAAGGCATCTCCCGGAAGAAGCCATGAGAATTCCAATAAAGGAAGAAAAAGATCAAAGGACCCTTGACACCTGGAAAGGCCTTGGAGATGTAAAAATGCAGGATGCTGATGATTCAAGCCAACAAGATGTCATGATGGAAAGCCATTTCATAAGGTACTATTTAATTTAATGCTAGGCTTTGATTTCTTGAGTAATATCTGGATGGAATCATGTAGGGCTACTGAAACAAGAGTTATAAGTGCAAGTACAACCAACATTCATGTTGTGGATGGAAATTCCTAAAAGAAACATGATGAGGAAGAAGTAGCCATATGACGGAGATTCCAGATATGTATCAAGAAAGCCACTTTCCATGAAGAAAGGAATGACACGACGAACCAAGAAGGAAAGTGATCAATGGATGATGCCCTACAAAGGAGAAGCTCGACTGAATTTCATGACATCAAGAAAGTGATCAAGCAGCTGAAGGACCCACAAAGAAGAAGTTGCTGATGGAAAGGAGAGTCCCTAATTGAGAGGGAGCTTGGGCAAGTTCCTGGTTGGAGGGAGCTTGGTCACATTCCTTCACCAGAATGCGAATATCTTCCCTAGTTGAGAGGGAGAGATGGACACAACATTCTTGTCTTCACTTGGAAGAAAGAATGGAGGATTGGGTAATCATTTGGCATCCGATGCTCTTTGAGGATGTATAGGGCATCCAAGATAAGAGTAGGCAAGAGAACCGATATTCTTTGAGGGCTGGGAACCCAAGATAAGAATAGTCCTAGAAGGTCATACTCAGTGAACACTCGGGTGGGTATATACCTTGAGAAACAATGATGAAGGTGTCTATAATCATTGGTCTCGCCAACATTGTGCTCTGATCTAATGAGAGATAGAGGTGTCAGTCAAGGCCTTGCTGTGGAAACAATGTTGGTTACTATGATGCTATAACAGATGGATTGCTAATCCGATTTCTCTTATGTGAATTTCTTCAGATTGAAAATGTCCAAACACCTTGTAATAATTTATGAATACCTCCCTAGTTAAGAGGGAGTGTTGAAGAAAGTGTAACTAGGTTCGGTCTTCATAAATGTAATTTTGATCTTTGTACTTGTAAAAGAAAAGAATTATTATTTGTCATTATCAAGAATGGGTTTCTTGCCCATTTGATAGGTCAAGCACATGTTTAAGTGCTTCTAGGAAAGTCAAAGGGTCAATGTAATTATTGAAGACCCATGTGGGCATGTTACACTATGTAACCTATGTAATTATGTCAAAGATATGTGTCAAAAGTGATCCTCCAAAGCATAAGGACAAGCCTCCTCTTCAAGTCGGCTCAAAGAATGAATTTTGGTGCACTTGAAGTCAATTCGGCCTCACTAGTTCAAGTCAGCCCAAATAGGAGGGACGGTCTCCTATATATAAGGCAGTTCATCCTCACAAAAGGATCACTACTCATCTTTGAAATCAGTGAGCAAGGAAGGGGTGCGAAAAAGGAGCATTGAAGTGATTCTAGGGCAACGAAGAAGATGAAATAGAAACTGAGTTTGGGAGGACTATTTTTGGCCCTAATTTTGTCACACGTGCACAATGTTTTAAAAACCGGAATTGGTGACCGGACCGGTCCACCTAATGAACGGGTTTCGAAACGGAACCAGTCGAATTGGGACTGGTCAGGTCTAAACAAACCAGTTTAAAAAAATACATTAAAGAATTAATTTTTAATGAAAAAAACTATTTTTAAGATTTAAAAGCATGATTCCAAGCCAATAGAAACAAAATATGCAAGGTTTTCTCATCTATATACCATATAAAGGTGAATATATCAAAATGGCATCGAGTGCAATACATATCCGCAACAAAATACATATTCAATGAGGCTCTAAATGGCCTCTAGAGTCCGAAAACAATGCTCTAAGCTACGGGGTCACTGAACTACTACAAGTCTACATATCAGTGATCAAAAACATGATCACTCCTCATCATGATCAATCATCAAACTTATCACCACTACTAGACAAGAGATCATCAACATGAGCCACATAAATAATATGCCTCTGAGTTTGAGGACTCCTAAAACTCCTCTACAACTTTAGTAGTAGCAAAAATAGATATCAAAACTACAAATCACTGATCAACATGGTCACTCATGAAACTCATCATTGATTCAACGCTACTAGAAATACATAAACATCATCAACAAGAGATACATGAACATCATCTAGCTCAAAGTCTTTAGACTTGGATTGCTCGACCTTATAACATGATGGAAATTGAAAAGGTTTAACATGCCTAACCAATGATTTTGGTTTGAGTGAAGGGTTAATCTCCTCAACCTTATTAGCATGCCTAACCAACTGTTTTCCTTTGAGTGAAGGGTGCATTCTTGTTAAGGCCATGGTAGAGGAGTTCGACAATCAGTACCACCAACATCAACAAAGTTCAACAATCAATGCCACCACAATCAAGGTTCTTAAAGGGCTTCATGCTCTTGATCAAATGCCAATCTCATACCCTCATGCATGATAGAATGAAATGGAAATTATGCAAACCCCCAAACCATGAAATCCTGAAAACCATTAAGTTTGCTGAATTTTGAGTGAAATTTAAATTTCTAGTTGCTGCATATGAAATCCAACGAGGTCGAAACCACTCTCAAACATCCCGAGTCATTTCATGGTAATGTTAAAAATTTAAGTAAAAGGATGAAAATGTCGCTTTTACTTTAAGAATTTAACATTACCATTAATTGCCAACATTGTTAGGGTTGAGATGTGTCAGGAAAATAAGAGGGTAGGCATGTTTTTCTTGGAGGGACTATTTTTGGAGGAAAACAAGCCCAAATTTCCCTCAAACCAACTTCAAAACTCACAAAAATGCATTTTGTGGGGGTTATAGTTGCCCTAGCAATAAAATGGCTGGTTTAGGACAAAATCTGCCAATTTGACCACAAACCGGTCGGTTCTTTCCTAAATCGGCCGGTTCTGTCCTAAACCGGCTAGTTAGGACCAGTTAAAAGGCGACATGAGGAGGTAAACTAGGTTTCTAAGCCGGTTTGACCCAGTGGGCTTGCTAACCGGCCGGTTTGACTCGGTGGGCTTGCTAACTAGCCGGTTTGACTGGTTACCGGTTCAGACTGACCGGTTTTTAAAACACTGCTCGTGCGAAGAAAGGAGGGCAATTTTGCAGTCACATCAGATCCACAAGGGCAGCAACACAATAGAGTTCGATTGGGCCAAGAAGTGACTCCAAATAAGCCTCCATCTCAAGCGAAGGAGGTCCCACATCTAGCCAAGGAAGGGAGCAAGTAAAAAGGGCTATCTCAAGCCCTAGATCAGCCACACGTGCGAAGAAATCAGATTTTCTCTAGGGTTAAGAGGATCAACCTTTAAACTCAAAGATACATCAGAAGAAGAGACTCATTATCTAGTCAAAATTTCAAGAAGAAGAAAGATTGCCAAGAGAAGGAAAGGAAGGCACCAAAGAGGTCTCTAAGAAGACCTAGGGTTTCTGTAGTTGCTGGAAAAGGGCCATCAGTTGCCGAAAGAAGTGTAAAGGAAGAAATCAAGGTGCAAAACAGAGGAAGGCATTGATTGAAAGATAATAGGAAGAGAGACTGTGTCTTGTGCTTTGAGGATCTACTGGTCAAGGGTCTAGGGTTTGGCATTTGTCAATTGAAGCTTCAATAAGAGAAATTTGCAGAAGGGTTTTCCTCTTTAAGAGAGAGAGGTTTTGCCCTGGTAGAGAGCCAACATCTTGTGTTCTTATCTCTTTTGTTTTGGTAACTGTTTGATGAAGTAAGAAGGACACACACCAATAATAATAAGAGAAGATTGTACTAATAAGAAAAGTAAAAAGTACTTCACAAATTGTTACCATTGACAGAAGTATCTCACTATAACCCAGTTGCCCTAGATTCTTCAACAAAGGTTGTCATATGTTTTTATCAACCAAGCTTATGCTTGGAGGTAAATTTTAGGAATGCAAATTCAAATCTAAGATGCAAATGTAATTTCTTCAATGAGATTCAATTATAACAAGATGCTTCATGTGAAGGAAAAGCCAATCCACATATAACCAAGATTTATTTAAAGCACAAGATGATTAACTTACAAGAATGATTAAATGAAGCAAATAAAATATTACTCGATGAAACAATAGAAGAGATGCATTTAGATCGAATGTTAAAAATAGTAGCTCAAATGCCTTTAGTTATAGTGCTTATTAAGATGTTCTTCACTTATGTTATTATGACAATTAAAACGAGTGAAAATTATATGACAAACGCACAATAGAAAAATGGCAAATGAGATTGCTAACAGTGATTTTAAAATACTACTACCAATCTATTATGCAAACTGTCGAGAAATCTAGGGCAGCGAATAAACTAGGTTCTTAAATCGATTTCTCTTATATTTTGACAAGTTCTTGTGATTATTATATTTGTTCTTCATTTTTATTATGTTTCTTTCGTCATCAAGACAAATGCCAAACAAGAAGATCACAAAGACATCAGAGATAGGCACTTAGCTAAGGAAAACCCCTCATTGAGGGGAAAACCCAGTGAAACCTTTTCTTCAATAAAATCTTATCAGGTTGTAACAATCTAGGATCCTTTGACTTAGACCAGGACCTCCCTTCATCCCTCAAGTCGGCAAAGGAGATAATTCATAAGTCAATATCAAATAGGTTTTTGTTCTTTCTGTCATCTTGTACCTTCATCTCATGTATCCATATTTCAACTTTGTATTCATAATATATTTCAGTCCTGCAACAATACTGAACTTCTGTTCTGCAACAATACTATACTTCAGTCCTGTACTAGTACGATACTTCGACATTGAAATAATACTACACTTCGGTTCTTTTTGTAGCCCTGCGATTTTCGATCCTTTATGTAATCTTGAGACTTCGGCTTCTTTAGGATAGTAGACTTCTCTTCTTTGCTTGTACCTCCTTCTTCTTACTTTGCATCCTCTTCTTTTTTGAGAAATTGCAGATCGAAACACATATCTTTGCTACTCCAAATTAGGTTGAACACTAGGGTATATATAGTGGTTTGTCACTATACTTGAAGGGTGACATGAACAATACTCAGCCGACTTTAGAAGATGGAGTTGGTTTTTGTAGTTGATGAAGCCGACTTGAAGGATGGAGGCTTGTCATACACTTTGAGACAAATCATATTTTTCTTCTTTGACATAAGAAGCTCAAGAAGGATCTTTTACATAATGTTTTTGACTTTGACTGAATACAAAAATCCTAGAGCACACAATGGGTGCTATGACCTATTGACCATTGACCCAAGCATGAAACCCATGCTTTATTAAGTCAATAAAAAATTTCTTTTTCTTTCTTTTGATAAATACAATTATGAAGATTGACACTAATTACATTTTCTAACACTCCCTCTTAACTAGGGAGTTATTCATAATTACATATATACATAGGTACATGGATGAACTCCAAATGATATGATTCTACTAAGAGTCACAACACACGTTGTGCTACAGGTTAGATACTTGACCCGAGTATCTAACCGGGTGGGACTATGGTGTGTTCCAAGCTTCAACCTATATAGGTACCATCAAGCTTTTGCTTAAACACCAACCTAGGGATTTAGGTGCATATCCAAGGTCAAAGCTCCAAGACCAACGCCACCCTCCCTACTTTGAGATCTAGACATCATCATAGGCCGGCCAGATGTCCTTCCAATAATTTTGTTGCTCCAAGATGCTTCGTCTCTTCTTATCAATTAAACCAAATATATCCACCAATCCAAGCATGCTTCAAACGTTCAACCTTCTTATGGAGAGATCTTGTACAATCACAACCCCAATCAATGATAAATTTTCAATATATACATATATGTTTAGCACAAACCTTTAGGGTCTTTAGTTATTCCGATGTTGCTTAAATCCTCATTACGTTCTCCAAATACATCTCGTCGGAAGCTTTCTTCAATTTTCCAGCATCACCAAACTCAGCCTCAGCACTTCATCCAAGTCTTGTTCACACCTTTATCAATCACGAATAACCAATAGTAGTGCTTCAACTCTTCTTCGATCTCAAACATCGTCATGGCCTTTTCATCAAGTCATTCACTTCTCTTTAGGTTCCCTCTCAACTAGGGAGATAACCAGGGGATGAGTCCATCAAGTACCTGATTCTTCACATAGGTTCTTCCTTTTGCATCAACACTTTATCAGAGAATTTTTAGACCTTCCAATACTTCATCATTCCTTCATATGGCAACAAGGTCATCTATCGAACTTTAAGGTAGACTATAATGTTATCAAAGTTCTCACAACTCCTTTCCATCATGCTCAACATCATCATCAAATACGAGGTAAGCATTTTCATCATATTGAAGACTATGTACTTGCATATCTTCAACAACAAGTACAACCAAATACAAATATGTATTTATAAGAGCAAGAAGTCAAAATTATTTATTATAATAGGAACATAATCAATCAGATTTTAGACATTCAAGACCTAAACCTAGTTAGATTTTATCAATCAAGAAATTCATCCATTAGACTTCTTGTAGCAACACTTACTAGGGTTTCATCACAGACCCTAGATTTCATCACCAAAACTAAATCATATCAATAATTGAAAACATTATACTTCTAGGGTTTCATTATCATGCCCTAGAAAATCAATCTCTACTAGGGTTTTGTTACAAACCCTAGATTTCAAAAACTAAATCATGAATATCAACAATCAAGTTAGCATCTAGGGTTCCATTATTATTTCCTAGAGACTTATATCATTCTCATACTAGGGTTTTATCGTAAACCCTAGGTACAAACTTCAAACTCCAAAATTAGATATACAACAATTTTGACCAGGCTAGGGTTTCAATTATACAGAAGCACATATACCCAAAGATCTATTTCTATGATTTTATTTTGACTATTACAAGGGATTTGTAAACCCTATATTACCAAACCCTAAGAAAAACTAGGGTTTCTAGACATCAACAACAAACCCTAAACGATGAGGGTTTTACCATAACATTCCTAAACATAAGAGAGTAGGATTTCAACAAGAGATCTAAACTTTATCCCCAAGAAGATTAGGGTTTCATCATTAGTATATCCTAAGCATCAAAAGGATATGGTTTTGTAATGAACCCTAAAGGCTGGGGTTTCACCAAAATGAGCAAATGACAAGAGATAGAGTGATAAGGGTAGATTCAGTCTAAAGATTAATCACCCAAACAAGAATCCTTATGATTCAAAACCCTTGACATAAGAGAGTTAGTAATACAAAGTAAATTTTAAATGAAGAATGATCATACCTTTTAGATGCAAAACTTTATACATACCTAGAGTTGCTCTTACAAACCTTGCATGTTTATTTATGGAAGTACTCCCTCTGAAACTTCTTATAAGTCTTCTCTTGGATACTCCCTCTAAATCCATTCGTTACTTTCTGCAAGTTTTCCTTCAAAGGGAAGAATACAAGAGAAAGAATAATAAAGCTAAAGAAATCAAAATTGAATACTTATCTTTTATGAGGAGAGTTTTCTTCAGCATTGCTTTATGTGCCTGCAATAATTTTCATGACAAACACCATAAAAAATATGCAAGTACAAGATTATGATATAAGTTCCTAGGATTTTAAGTACAAAACCTAGTCATTATTCGATTTCATTCTTGCCATGAATTGACATATAACTTGAACTACTAATAAACCCTAGACATTATGAAATAGGGTTTCTAAGGGAGAATAAGCGAATGAGGTTTTCATATGTACTATTCTCATTACTTATATATAATATTCCAAATCCTAGGATTATACAAACAACTAAAACCTAAGATCTTAACCTTTTAACAAATGAACCATGATATGTGTACCTCAAGAATTACATGCCTCTATCTTCCATTGAATTTATTGTTCTTCTTGCAAACTGAAGACATATTAAATGATTGAGAAATAAGAAACAATACTTACCTGACTTTTGATAATATCCTCAAAGCTTCTTTCATAAGTGCCAGCTAAACAACTTCTTTATTGTTGTAGACTTCTTCCTTCCTTGAGTCTGAGATGCTAAGATTGCTCTTCTTTCAATGATAAGCTATATATTGGGTACAAATTTTTATGGTTCCTCCTCAATTTCTGATTAAGATAAGTCCTCAGATCCTTATTTGTCTTTAATAAGAGGGCTGGATCCTTTAAGGCTTTTAATACTCCTTCAACAGATGCAAACTTGATCCTTTTTATAGTTGCTACAAATCCATTTAAGTTTATTGATTGTCGACCAAATATTGATATGTTCTTCTTCCAAGACTCTGATTCCAAGGTTGGCTTCTTCATCGCTGTTTAGGTTCGGACCTCTTTTATATATAATCCACAGATTTGTTACCTTTATTCCAAATATCTCGGCTTCTATATTGTGGCTTGGTGACAGGCCTTCCAAACTAGGCCCAAAACTGTTGTCTTGGATCCTTTAATACTTGAATTTTTCACTTGGTTATAGAAGACACTTCAATTCGGTCTCTTATATCAATTATGCTCAGAAGCTTATGATTCAGATCTCTGTGATAAATTCAGACCTTCAATCTTCTTTTTCTGGTATTGTGTAGACTTTTAGTTTCTTGGATTCTTTGAACCTTTATATGATTTTTGCCCATGACAAGGCTTATAATCTAGCCTCTCGAATTTCTGAAGCAGAAATAAGGGTGATTTTATGACTCCTTTAATCATTAGCCCAGGTCTGCGGCTTTTTAGTCTATCAAAAAACTGCTTCTTCAGTTCATTCTTCCTTCTTGGTAGGTAAACTTAACATGTGATCTTCTAGCTGCCTTGGTCTATTGACCTAGCTTTGATTCCATGTTGAGAAATCTAGGGCAGCAAATAGACCAGGTTCTTTAACTCGATTTCTCTTATATTTTGACAATTTCTTGTGATTATTATATTTGTTCTTTATTTCTTTCATCATCAAGACAAATGCCAAACAAGAAGATCACAAAGACACCAGAAATAGGCACTCAGCCAGGGGAGAAAACCCAGTCAAACCTTTTCTTCAATAAAATCATATCAAGTTGTAGCAATCCAAGACCCTTTGACTTAGACCAGGACCTCCCTCTGTCCGTCAAGTCAGCTAAGCAGATAATTCATGAGTTAATATCAAATAGGTTTCCGTTCTTTCTGTCATCTTGTACCTTCCGCTCATGTATCCATATTTCAGTTCTGTATTCATAATATATTTGAGTTCTGCAACAATAATGAACTTCGATCCTGCAACAATACTATACTTCAGTCCTGCAACAGTACTATAGTTCAACACTGAAACAATACTAAACTTCGATCCTTTCTGTAGCCCTGAGATTTTCGGTTCTTCATGTAATCTTGAGACTTTTGACTTCTTTAGGATAGTAGACTTCTCTTCTTTGCTAGTACCTTCTTCTTCTTACTTTGCATCCTCTTATTTTCTGAGAAATTGCAGATCAAGACACATATCTTTGCTACTCCAAATTAGGTCGAACATTAGGGTATATATAGTGGTTTGTCACTATACTTGAAGGCCAACATAAACAGTAGTCAGAGCTGAGTTTAGAAGATGGAGCTGGTTTTTGCAGTTGATGGAGCCGACTTGAAGGATGGAGGCTTGTCATTCACTTTGACTCAAAACATATTTTTCTTGTTTGACATAAGAAGCTCAAGAAGTATCTTTTACATAATGATTTTGACTTTGACTCAATACAAAAATCCTAGAGCACACAATGGGTGCTATGACTTATTGACCATTGACCCAAGCAAGAAACCCATGCCTTAATAAGTCAATAAAAAAATTCTTTTTCTTTCTTTTGACAAATACAATTATCAAGACTGACACTAGTTACATTTTTCAACACAAATGAGATTAGAAACAAGAAAAATGAAGATCCAACTAGCTAAAAGAAAGCAAGGAAAAGAGGTTAGTAATCAGATCTAAAGCTAGATCAAAGAGAAACTAAGCTAAGAGATCCTTCCTTTTAAATAAAGAGGGGGATACCGAGGGATTGAGTTTAGGGTTGGAAGGATTTTGAAGTGGAGATGACCAAATCTTCTATGCCAAAGTTCACATGGGCTGCAATGTGAACTAAAGCTTGAGCAAGGGGAGTTAGCAGCATGTAAAGTCTTCCTTCACGAATTCCAATCACTCTTGCATTTTCTATGCTTGAATTTTTACCCCATACTACAACTCTTCCATCATTGAAAGCCACTCTATCACCTTTATATTCTAGACGTGAAATGGAAAGTAAATTCTTATGCAAACTTGAAACAAGTAGGATGTTATTGAGATGAATATTTCTTCTATTCTCCAACTTTAGTAAGGTTAATCCATTCTCCAACTTTAGTGAGGAAAATCTGACCCACAAAACCCTCTCTAGCACAACTGAAGCACTGCGTCAACCCTCAAAACCCTCTGCGTCAGCCTCAAAACCCTCTGCATCAGCCCTCTGAGGCACTATGCAGCCTCTACGACCTTCTGCACCACTCTTGCTGCTCTCTGGCTTTTGCGTTTGCCTCTCTGCCTCTGCACTAGTCTCTTGGCACTATCTCTGCCCCTTTGTCCAGTACTCACTGCCCCTCGCTGCAAATTGATCACTGATTCGACTTTTCCTAGCAAACCCCGCTCTAGAAAATCGAATGACTGATCACTCTGGTGTATCCTCCAACTGACCCTCAAGCCTCTTCTTATACTTTTCCTGTTGATCCTTCAACAACCGAGACTACATCTCTAATCAATGGCTAACATTAGATTTGGTTTGATCCATGACATTTGGAACTTTCTAACCCAGTTTTATATTAATACACATTAGTATTATATTTTCCTAAGTTTAGACTTAGGAAATCCATTAAAAAATATTAATTATTTTAATATTTCCCAAACCGGGTAGAATTTGTCAAACCATTTCTGGGTCTTGGAGATCTCATATGCTTTAGCCTCTCCACCAATTTTCATGGCTAGAGCACATCCGATGCTACCCCAAATCAACACTCCCTCTTAGCGAGGACTGTGCTCTAGTAATACTTCACACTGAGCATCACTCTGATTATACGACACCAGTACCTGTGCTGATGCTAGGCCTCCCTGCTCATCATCCTCAGCACTGCTACATCTTGTACTGTTGCCCATGGCTTTGCCATTGGCAATGCTACATTCTTGCGGCAGCTCCCTCTGCAACCGTGTTATTGCTGGTCCTTTCTCCCAACAACTGCAACCCGCTCTCATCGTGCTGCATCGTACTACTGCTAACCACTACTGCACTGCAACTCAGTTACTGAGAAGTAAGTAACTGATCAACCCAACTACTGACATCCCTGTCGGGCTAGAAACACTCTCGATGTTGAAGCTCTCTCTGTCGCTATCAAGTGCTCCTTCTACTGCCTGTGCGTCGCTGCAACAACTCCTTGCCTCTCGCATCGCTGCAAACTCTCTGTGCCATCCGGCACTGTTGCAACCCTCTGTGCCTCTCGCACTGCTGTAGCCTGTTAGCTCTGTGCTACCTAGGGCTCCTGCATTGTAGCACTCTCTTCCACTTCATCCGCATCCGTTTCTACTGACATCCGCCAGTCTTGCTACTCTCTCTTCGAGGCTCCCGTAGCAAGGTAAAATCCAAAAGTTTGGGTACCTCAAGGATCCTGCCTCTCATCACCTGTAGTCTTCCTGACTACAACTTGATGTCTCCCCACCTCTTCTCTAGAGGTACATGAGCACTCATGGCACAATCGTCATCCTCCTCTAGCTCCTTTTCTGCTTTCACTGGCGCTGCGTTGGAGTCAGAGGCCTCTCCCTTAGTCTTCTTCCTCGGACACTGGTTCACATAATGACCCAGTTCCCCGCAGTTGAAGCACTTAACCTTGGAGAGGTCCTTTTTCTTCCTCTTCTCCTGCTTCCCCACAGATGCCAGAGCTGCATCCTCTTCCTCTTCCTTCTTGATCCAGATTCCTTTGCTGCTACTTTCCGTCTTGGACATCTGTCTGATCTCTTCTTGTCGAAGAGTTTCCCATTCTTCCCAATCTGAAAGATTCGCCCTACCCAGAATGCTCTGGACAAATGTCTCCCACTCCTCAGAGACTCCGTTTAGGGTGGTCCTCACCATCAACTCCTGATCTGGCGTGGCCCCTATGGAAGTCAGTTGGTCCCGGATCTCCTTCATTCTCCCGAGGAAGTGATCTATCTGCTCCCCCTTCTACATCTGGTATGATCTCAGCTGATTCTCAAGTAACATCTTCCTACGCACGGAAGTATGCTGGTACAACGTCTTCAAGGTGTCCCACATTTCCTTCGCTGTCTCCTTCTCGGCAATATGTTGGACCACATGATCCTTGACTCCATCAAGGATAATGCATTTTGCCTTGGCCATTGCCTCCTCGTACTTCTCATTATTAGCCGGGTCAACTGGGATAGCCATTGTTCTCAAGGCGAAGGCCTTGATGCGATGTCTATCTAGAATGGATAACATCCTAGCCTTCCAGACCACAAAGTTGGAGGCCCCGTCCAGCCTGTCCTGATCCCTTAGTCCATTCGTGGCCATCTCTCTGCTCTTCCTTTTGACTCCTCCGAGTCTCTACTTCCCTTTGGAAGTTCTCTCTTTGACTCCCTCTGAGTCGCTACTTCTCGTCTAGAACTTCTCTGCTCGATTTCCCTCCCGGAAATCCACCTGCCAACCGTCGAGTCACACCTTTCCGATCTCCTGTGCACCTGCAACACTGATCCAGTTCCTTGGCTAGAAATCCGCCTCGGTAGCGACTCCCTCTACCTTCGTTTTGCCCTGTTAGGTACTGTTCTGTCTCGGCAGCAACAACACCCTACTAGCCTCACTCCTCGCAATCTTCCCACAGCTTCCTATGCCCTAGCAACTGAAGGACTGAGCCTATAGGATCTGCGCAATCCCGACACTGGTTGAAATGCTCCCCTAGCCAACTGCGTCAACCCTCCTGGTCTCTGCGTGAGCCTTTTCTGCCCTCCTCAGCCTCTGTGTTGGCCTCTCTCTGGCCCAGACTGATGATGTAGTCCCTCTGCGTCAACACTTCTTCTGTCGCTTCCTGCAAGGAACAACTTCTGTCACTCGGGACAACTGTTTCTGTTGCAAATGCTCTGCTTCAGCTAATGCCTTTAGCTCTCCTGTGATCTGCAACCACGCTTTGATACCATGTTGAAATTTCTAAGTCTAACTGTTAGAAATTTTATCTGTATTTTTCTGGTTTATTTCTCCTTCTTGTTAATTACAAACAAGTTATTTAAACATATAAACATCGAAATAAACAAAATATAGCCTCAACCATCTACAAATCAACAACTGAAAAAAATAGCAAACACACAAGTGACATTGTTATTTTTGGACAACTCCTCCCCGGAAAAACCCAACTTGGGAAAACCAGTGCAACAATTCTGAGGGTTATTTATTATGCAGTATATCCTTGAGTATAACGTGGTGCCAAACTAGCTCACCCGATAGAGAAAAATAATTGGCAATAATACCTCTCTATTCGGAAGCAGATATTCAAAAAATATGCCCCACGAAACCCTCTCCAGCACAACTGAAGCAATGCGTCAGCCCTCCTAGCTTCTGTGTCAGCGCTTTGAGGCACTGTGCAAACTCTACGGTCTTCTGCGTCACTCTTGCTGCTCTCTGCGTGGATGACGCAGGCCCTTCTGGCTTCTGCGCTGTCTCAGCTAGCTTCTGCGTGGCCTGCTCTGGCTTCTGCATCTGCCTCTCTGCCTCTGCACTGGTCTCTCGGCACTATCTCTGCCGCCCTGTCTAGTACTCACTACCTCTCGTTGCAAACTAATCACTGATTCGTCTTTTCTTAGCAAACCCTGCTTTAGAAAATTGAATGACTGATCACTCTGGTGTATCCTCCAACTGACCCTCAAGCCTCCTCTTATACTTTTCCTGTTGGTCCTTCAACGATTGAGATTACATCTCTAATCAACGACTAAGATTAGATTTGGCTTGATCCATGACTTTTGGAACCTTCTAACCAAGTTTTATATTAAGACCCATTAATATTTTATTTTCTTAAGTTTAGACTTGGGAACACCATTAAAAGTATTAATTATTTTAATATTTCCCAAACCGGGTAGAATCTGTCAAACCATTTCTAGGTCTTGGAGATCTCATGTGCTTTAGCCTCTCCAATTTTCATGGCTAGAGCACATCCGATGCTACCCCAAATCAACAGTTGGAGCCCTAGAGGTTGGTGCCTCATAAAGACAAGGTTGGAGCCTTATGGAAGATAGGGTTGGAGCCCTAAGCATTATTGTACCTGATATATTGTAAAGAAGAGGATAAGAGTCCTCGTCATTTCTAATTAATAAAATCATGTATTCTATATTGTTGATTTTGTGTTCTGGTTATAAGTGATGTAAAAACTGGTAAAATAACAATTGTAAAAGAAATATTGATTCACCCCCCCTCTCAATATTTTCAACAATTGGAATCAAAGCCAATACCTTCACTCAAAGCCTAACAGCTTGAAGATAGATCCTTAGAACACAAATGGCAAAGTCAAGGAAGAAGACATACAAACCCGTCAAAGATGTCACCTCCTCAGCGGATAATCAAATTGGGAAAGCTCCATTGTTCAATGGAAATTTTGATAAATGAAAGGCAAGAATGAAGAATTTTCTAATGGCTCAAGGCTTTGAAGTCGGGGAATCAGTGATTACTGAAAGCACAATGGAAGGAGAATCCAAGAAGTATGATGCAAGAGTGATGAAAGCAATCTTGTATGGGCTACCAGATCCTATGAAGGTCAAAGTGGAGAAATGTTCATCCGCAAAAGGTATGTGGGACAAATTTCAAGATCTTCACTCAAAAGGAGCTTTAATAATGATTTCTATTCATGAAGATGATGGAAAGCAAGAAGGAAATTTAGAACCCATAAGGAAAGCTGAAAACAAGAATGATCACATCAAAACCAAGGAAGACCTAGAAGATGAAGAAAATGAAGGATCTCAAAGAAAATCTCAAGGCAAAACTTGTAGCTACCCTACAAGAGATTAGCAGTTTGAAAAAGGAAAATGAGGAGCTCAAGAAGAAGGCACAAGATGGTGACCATGACCTTGAAAAGACAAGGAAGGAAGTTGACATTTACAAGCTTCAAATACAAGAAAGAGATGAGGAGCTCACCAAGCTAAAGCAAGAATTTCATCAAAACAAGAAAAGGCATCATGAAGAAGTCATCTATGACAAATCAATTGGATAAAGCAAAGAAAAGAGAAGATACTTTTTCAAGCCATCTTGAACAAAGACACGAAGATTTGAACAAACTTGAAGCGAAAAGAAAAGAGAAGATACTTTTTCAAGCCATCTTGAACAAAGACACGAAGATTTGAACAAACTTGAAGCGAAAATTGGTCAATAAAAGGAAGAGGTCTCCTCCCTTAAATCTTAACTAGAAGAAGCAAGGAAACAAGCACAAGGAGCTGAAAGGTTGATGGAAGTTTTGACTCTTCTGGAAGTACAAGTTGATGAAACAAGAAAAAGAAAGAAATGCCATGACATGCAACTTGAAGAAAAGGATGATGATATTTCTAAATTAAAATAAAAAGTCACCTCACTTAAGGCCCATTCATGTGAAGCAACAAGAATGAAGGAAGATATGGAGAACCATCTCGCAAAGAAGGATGTAGAATGCAAGATGATGAAAGAAGGAATTAATCTCCTAAGAAAAGAAGTTGATCATTTGAACAAGAGTCTTAAAAGCTCTCAAACCCTAGATGACATCCTAAGTCATCAAAGATCTCTTGATAAATCAGGTCTTGGTTATGTAGATGAACCCTCAAACAGAAATGATGCAAACCCTAATGCTTCAAACAACAAGGATGTGGAGAAGCTTGGAAGAAATATTGATGCCCCCAGTTCCATCAAAAGCAAGGAGAAGAGTCAAGATGACATTGGAAGAAACCCTACTCCAAGAAGATATGAAAACAGTGTCAAGAATGCAAGAGGCAATAAATTTGATTAAAGGATCCCAAGACAGAATGACATTAGAAGTACATCAAGGCAATCTCCATTCTTCAGGTACCAAAGTATTTTTTTGGTTATTGCTATTCTTGTACAAATTTTGGGCACATGGAAAAGGATTGTAGGGCATACCACAAGGATAAATATAATGGTCCCCATCAGTCTCCTAGAAGCAACTTTGCAAGAAGAAATCATGCCTCTTCATCTATGTACAAAAGGAAATGCTTCAAATGTCATAACATTGGACATATGGCTTGTGATTGTAACTTGACTTAGGTCCCATCTTGAACAAAGACACAAAGATTTGAACAAACTTGAAGCGAAAATTGGTCAATACAACGAAGAGGTCTCCTCCCTTAAATCTCAACTAGAAGAAGCAAAGAAACAAGCACAAGGAGTTGGAAGGGTGATGGAAGTTTTGACTCTACTGGAAGTACAAGTTGATGAAACAGAAAAAAGAAAGAAATGCCATGACATGCTAACTTGATGAAAATGATGAAGATATTTCTAAATTAAAATCAGAAATCACCTCACTTAAGGCTCAATCATGTGAAGCAACAAGAATGAAGGAAGAAATGGAGAACCATCTAGCAAAGAAGGATGCAGAATGCAAGATGATGAAAGAAGAAATTAATCTCCTAAGAAAAGAAGTTGATCATCTGAACAAGAGTCTTAAAAGCTCTCAAAACCCTAGATGACATCCTAAGTCATCAAAGATAACCTCTTATAACTCAGGTCTTGGTTATGCAGATGAACCCTCAATTAGAAATGATGCAAACCCTAATGCTTCAAACAACAAGGATGTGGAGAAGCTTGGAAGAAATATTGATGCCCCCAGTTCCAGCAAAAGCAAGGAGAAGAGTCAAGATGATGTTGGAAGAAACCCTACTCCAAGAAGATATGCAGATGGTGTCAAGAATGCAAGAGGCAATAAATTTGATCAAAGGATCCCAAGACAAAATGACGTTAGAAGTACATCAAGGCAATCTCCATCCTCCAGGTACCAAAGTAATACTTTTGGTTATTGCTATTCTTGTACAAATTTTGGGCACATGGCAGAGGATTGTAGGGCATACCAAAAGGATAAATATAATGGTCCATATCAGTCTCCTAGAAGCAACTTTGCAAGAAGAAATCATGCCTCTTCATCTATGTACAAAAGGAAATGCTTCGAATGTCATAACATTGGACATATGGCTCGTGATTGTAACTTGACTTGGGTCCCTAAACAAGATAGAAACATGTCTACCAAGCAAGAGAAGAAAGTTACACAAGTATGGAGAAGGAAGCAAATTGGATTCGAAAGTCTCTTGAACACTCAAGCCAACAACACATGTTGTTGATTTGATGAACACATCTTTGGCAGATATGATATTCCAAGTTTTGATGATGAAATTCTGCCAAGAAGAAGACCATGCATAATGTTAGGGGGAGCTTATGATTCTTGACTATTCTTGCAGAAGCTATCCATGAAGAACCCTATGAAATTCTTGATAAGTCACATATGGACAATCATTTTTTGATAGATCATCTCTCGGGGGTAATTCTATTGAGGAGAATCATGATATTGTGAAGATGTCTTCCACTTGATCACAAGGCAACAATCTTTCTTATCTTGAGCAAAAAGAAGAGTTAGAGGAATTTATGTAGGCAGGGGAAGGTGGTTTATCATCTACCTCATCCATTTCCATGAAGGCATACAAATGCTTAAGGGGAGCAAGTTCATTAAAGACGAGCACCATGACAAGGGGAACAACATATCTATCATGAAGAACTATCATTGATGAAGGAAATATGATGGAGAAACATATCAAGAGGCAGCTTGATAGGGGAGTACTTGGGCACCCCATTTGCCATTGATGTCAAAGGGGGAGAAATTGTTGAAAGGACAAGAATATTGCCATCAATGACAAAGGGGGAGATTGTTGGTCAGTGTTGTCATTGATGACAATATGGCATTGTTGGAGATGGAAAATATTCTTGTGATACATGTCCTAACCTTTGAGATGTTGTCGTAACCTCATGCAAACCCTAGGATAAAACCCTAAAGCTATTTCATGAAACCCTAGGTCTATGCCCTTGTATGGCTCGTGCATATGATGAAAGCCTAAAGATGCTCATGTTAACCTAAAACTCCTAATCCTAATGAGTTAAAATCCCATGTGATGAAGCCCTAATCTAGTAACCCTAGATTTGCGAATATGTCAAAGAAACCCTAGTCCTTGTATGCAATCCTAATGCATGAAGATCACATGCACTAGGATGTCAAAATAGTGAAAAAATTCTAATCCACTCGATGCTCTAATTCCATAAAAGAAATTCTTTAATAGGGCTGTTATGAAAAAATATGCATATGACAAAAGAAAAATTAAATTTCCATCATTAGAGGTCATATCTTGAAGGGAATACTATATCAACTTATAGAGGAGGTCATAAGATTTCCAATGAGTACTCACTTGCCTCCTAATTCCTTACCGTTGAAGAGAAATCAATTTTTGAAATTAGCATATGTCAAAAATTGTGAAACTGTCCAAGATGACTTGAGTAGGCTCATAACCCTTGGCAAAGAGATGTGTCCCTTCAGAATATGGAACAACCATTATAAATATAAACCTAAATTCGTCCATTCAAGCTCATATTTTTCAGTGGAGACAAACAAGAGTTGAGAAGCAGCTGCAACCTAGAAAAGCAAGGAAGACAAGTTTGTGGAATTGTTGTTGGGTTAAATAATCTCCCATAGTTTCAAGCTAGGAGCAGAGAAGTTGTCGTAGTTTTTGTGGTCGAAGTTGTCATAGTTGTCGTGGTTGAAGCTGTTGTAGTTGTCGTGGTCGACACTGCTGTGGTTGAAGCTTCTGTGGTCGAAGTTGCCATAGTTGTCGTGCTCGAAGTGTTGATTTATTGGGGTTGGACAAATAGAGCTTGTTGAAGTCTTCTCTTGAGAACAGAATAGGGCAGAGTTGGAGAACATTTGAAGAACTTACGAGCAATTTTGAAGAACTTATGGGCACTATTGAGGCTTTTTGAAGGGACATTGAAGACCTGGGATTGTGTTGAGATTGAAAGGTTATTTTGAAGGTTTAGTCAAAGCATTGTTGAAGACCCCTTGAAGTCAAAATTAAGAAGGATGTTGAGGATATTGTGAAGACATATTGGGAAAGAATTATTGAAGACTTAAGCCAATCTTGAAGGTACCCTTGGAGATCATAATGCACTGATGGGAGTCCTCATAATGTGACCTTGAAGAAAATTGTTTGGGTGACATGAAGCGCTGTGGAAACACTTTTCTGAGATCCATAAAGTTGTCATTGATGAAAGAAGGGTTATTGAAGATTGAGAGAGAATTACCAGGGTTTGTTGTAAAAGACATTGGAAGCCTTGAAGAACTGTTGAATCCATATTGAAGATCTAAAGCAGAGTGTTGTAGCCTTAGAGGATAGGAGTCCTCAAGAAGATTAGGTTGGAGCTTATTACCAGTGAGAGGGTTGGAGCCCTAGAGGTTGGTGCCTCATAAAGACAAGGTTGGAGCCTTGTGGAAGATAGGGTTGGAGCCTCATGGAGTCCAAGTCGGTGCTTGGCAAAGTACAGGTTGGAGCCCGGTGGACTAAATATTGGTGTCTTCATCTAGGGTTGGAGCCCTAAGCTTTATTGTACCTGATATATTTTAAAGAAGAGGATTGGAGTCCTCGTCATTTCTAATTAATAAAATCATTTATTCTATATTGTTCATTTTGTGTTCTGGTTATAAGTGATCTAAAAATTGGTAAAATAACAATTGTAAAAGAAATACTGATTCACCCCCCAGTGTTTCCAACATGGGATGCATTTGCAACTGGTGTTAGTAGCAGAAAGGAAGTCCTCTCTTTTGAAGAACTATGGACCTCTTATGATCAAGAAGAAGCAAGGCTTATATGAAGAGATAACAAGGAAGAAGACTAGAGCATTTGCAACACGATTCATGAAGAAGAATGGAGGAAAGAAGATGTTCGGTTTCCAGAATAGAAAACCAAAAGGAAGATCTACTCGACAAGGAAAGAAAGATATGTCAAAGATTCAATGATATTGTTGTCGTAGATTTGGTCATTATATGAACCAATGTCTTGAAGGAGAGAATGATAGAAAGAGAAAAGGAAAGCACCATGCTTTCGCAACCGACATTGATGATGAACATCCAAAGAAATCCAAAGGTGACACAAACTTCTTTTACTTTTATGCTCTAACAGGTTCTATCGCAAATGATGATGATATGTGGCTAGTAGATAGTGGTGCTTCAAGACATATGGCAGGAGATCATGGCAATCTCACTAGCATGATTGAAAGAAGACTATCTCAAAGGGTAGAACTTGGAAACAACCACAACTATGCAGTCAAAGGAATTGGAAATACATCCATTGAGTTGGAATCTGGTAACAATGTGCTATATGTGCCAGGGCTCTATTATAAATGATGCTAGAGTTATTGGAATTCGTGATGGAAGATTGGATAGACTTTTGGGTCAACCAACTCAAGCTTTAGTACATGATGAAATCAATCCATGTGAATTATGGCATAGGAGATATGGTCACCTCCATTATAGAGAATTTCCCACTTTAAATCAATTGGGTTCAGGTGTTCCCGAATTTCAGATAGATCATGAAGGTGTATGTCAAGGTTGTGCACTTGGAAAGAATATCAAGAAGTCATTTCCAATTGGAGGATCTTTATACTATGTAACCTTCATTGATGACTTCTCTCATAAGACATGGATCTATCTCATGAAGACCAAGGAATAAGTCTTCACCAAGTTTCAAAAATTCAAAGATGAAGTAGAGACTTGACAAGAAAGAAGATCAAGATTTTAAAATCTGACGATGGAGGAGAATACACTTCAAAGGAACTTGTTTCCTTTAGTAAGGAAGCTGGGATTAAGAGGGAGTTGATTGTCCCATATAATCTGCAACATAATGGAGCGGCAAAAAGAAAGAACAGATCCATTGAAGAATCTATAAAGGCCATGATGCATGATCAAGATTTTCCTATATTATTATGGGGAGAAGCATCCTTAACAACTATATACATTCAAAATAGAAGTACTCATCAAATTCTAGAAGACATGACTCCTGAAGAAGCGTTCACTGGACATAAGCCAAAGGTTGGGCGTTTGAGAATCTTTAGTTGCCTAGTTTACATCCATGTTCCTAAGGATAAGAGGAAGAAGCTAAAAACTTTCAGAAAGAAAGGAATATTTGTTGGTTATAATGAATCATCAAAGGCTTATAGAATCTACATTCCAAAGCAGCGAAAGGTTGAGGTTAGTCGAGACATTACCTTTAATGAGAAGGTTTCATATTGGAAGTCTAAGGAAGTTTCCATGGATTCATATGATGAAGTAAATCATGAGCTTTCTAAGGAAGAAGGTTAAGTTCTACATAACAAATTTAAGAGCCAAAAGAGCCGTGTAAACCTATAGATGCAGTTATTGTTCCTGAGATCAGAAAGAGACCAGCATGGATGAGGTCTACATTGGAAGAAGCAAAAGGACATGCAACTTTACATGGCACATATAGAGAAAGTAAGAAACCTAAAAGACTTTCTAGCTATGTAGCTCTTATGACTAACCTTATTGATGCAAAATCTTACACTTTTGAAGAAGCAACTAGCCAACAAGTATGAAAGGATGCTATGTTGGAAGAATATCAATCCATCATGAAGAATGATGTATGGGAGATTGTGTCGAGACCTGAAGGGAAGTTAGTGGTGACTTCCAAGTGGATAGACAAGATCAAGCATGTTGCAGATGGAAGTATTGATAAATACAAGGTGCGATTTGTGGCTAGATGGTTCTCCTAGAAAGAGGGATAAGACTATGATGAGACCTTTGTTCTAGTTGCTAGGTATGCCTCCATTAGATCTATTATTTCTCTTGTTGCTTCGTTGGGTTGGAATTGGCATCAGATGGATGTAAAGACTACTTTCCTTAATGGCGTATTTGAGGAAGAGGTGTACATAGAGCATCCTCAAGGTTTTGAGGCGCATGGGAAGGAATCTCACGTTTGCAGGTTAAAGAAGGCCTTATATGGACTCGAGAAAGCTCCAAGAGCTTGGTATACATGAATTGATAGCTACCTAATGAGACTTGGGTTCTCTAAGAGTGATGTTGATCCAAATCTCTATTTCAAGGTTGTAAAGAATGCACTTGTGATTCTATTGCTACATGTTGATGAATTATTCTGACAAGTGTTGTGCCTCTCATCATTTAGCGTAAGAGGAAGTTGGCCTTTGAGTTTGACATGAAGTATTCTGGCTTGATGCATTATATTTTGGGACTGGAAGTATGGAAAAAGCCCGACGAAATCTTTCTTGGTCAAGGAAAGTATGTTATTGAGATCCTTCAAAAGTTTGGCATGATGGACTGTAAATCCATGGCAACTCCCATGGTGACTAATTTGAAGAAGTTGAGAGAGTTTGAATCCAACTTGGTAGATCCATCCATGTACTGACAATTGATTGGCTCATTGATGCATTTTGTTAATACTAGGCTGAACATTTGCTTTGCAGTGAACACATTGAGCCAGTTGCAGGTGGAACTGAGACATGAACATTTGATTGCAACAAAGCACATATTGAGATATATACATGGTAATGTGAGTTATGGTTTGAGATACGTCTCAAATTGTGATGTACAATTGCAGGGATATACAAATTTTGACTGGGCAGGAAGTGCAGATGACAAGAAGAGTACTTCAGGAGTATGCTTCAGTTTTGGCTCCGCTATGATATCTTAGATGAGTAGGAAGCAAAAATTTGTTGCAATTAGTAATGCAGAAATAGAGTATATCACATCCAATGAAGCTTGTACCAAAGCAATGTGGTTTCAAAAGTTGTTTGTAGGGTTGTTTGACTAGGACAATGAAAGTTGTGTGAAACTTTTAGAGAATCCGATGTTCCATGATATGTCGAAGCACATCGAAATAAAGTACCACTACATCCGAGACATGGTTGAGGAGAGCAGTAAGGCTCGAGTACATCTTCATTGATGAGAAGACAATCGATATTTTGACGAAGCCTTTGTCTAGAGAGAAGTTCATACACTTCAAGGACAAGCCAGGGCTTGTGGAGATTGCCCCTTTAGTTGAGAGAGAGTGTTGATATGATAGCATCATGGACAGTTATTCTCCTTGTGTCAAAGATGTTAACCAGTCGGGGAGAATAGTCCTAGAAGCCCAGGTCAGTTGAATGTGTAGCTTTCAACATCAGCAATTTCTCTATTTTGGATGAGAAGCTCATTTAGCATCAGACCTAGTGTGGCCTTTGGAGTTTCACCACCAGTCAAAGGATGGTGAACCAACACTAGTCTAGGTCAGGAGTACCAACCTATGTGGGTTAGTAGTACCGTCCAGAGTTATCATGACTAGTTGATGCTAAATATTGTGCCACTTGTCAGGAGTATCGATCAGTATGGGTTAGTGGTACCAACCAATTGTGTCCACTAGTTGATGCCAACATTGTTAGATATTCCAACTAGTTGATGTTGATATTGATGATGATGATGTCAGAGATGATGATGAGATGCTGATAATTTTGTTATAACCTTTTCATAGAGAATTTTTTCAAGTTGAAAACACCTAGGATAGTAATTATAAATACCTCCCTAGTTAAGAGGGAGTGCTGAATTTTGTAACTATGCTCGGTCTTCATAATGTATATTTTAACCCTTGATGTATTTATATTGATTATTGTAAAGCATGTTAATGCTAGAGTCAAAAGAAAATTATATTTTTGAGTCATGTCCATTCAAACTTTTAAAAGAAGAAAATTTGAATTTTTGAATTTGAAAATTTGACTCCAAAGTTAGTCAAGTTGGCCTCCCTCCAAGTCAAGTCAGTCCAGATAGATTCACACCCATTTGACCCAACAAATCTCTATATAAAGGCAGCTTGACCGCTTCCACGTGACACCAATTCACACTCTCTCAATCAAGTATCTTTTAGGTATCCAAGTGAAGGACAAGGAGGACAAAAAGAAGGACAAAACACATCTCTCTCTCTCTCTCTCTCTCTATCTAGTTCGCATGTGTGGAAGGGCTCTCTCTCTCACGGTTCACATATTTTCTGGGTAGTTGTAGTTGCAAGGAGCCTAAATTTTGGGATTTTGGTAGTTTTTTGTTGAAAAATGCAACAAGAAATTCTCAATTTGATTTTGCCTTGATTAAATTGAGAAATTTGAATTTCCACATCAGCATACTTGCAGTTAACTTGTGTGACATGGATTGTGTCACCCAATTTACTCAGTAAATTTGAGTTGGAGGAGTTAGTGTTTAGTTAAGCATGTGCGATTGCTAATTTGTAGCAATCAAAGTTAGTTATCTCAAGTTGTTTTCAGTTAAACTAGTTCCGACTGTTGGAGGAACTAGTGGAAGGTCAGTTGTGTAGTGGGACTTCAGTCAAACTCAGTGATCGTCCAGTTAACTGATCAATCATCCCAAAATAGCTAGTGCATGCAGAGAATTCGAGTTCCCCAATTGCGGTAGAGATTCCAAGGCAGTGTAACATCAGTTGTAGACTAGTCTTGATTGTACAGGTGTTGCATGCAGTGAGATGATCAACCTTGGGAATTGCACACTCCATTTTGGAGAAATTCTTGAATAATAGGGGCCTAATTTCTCAAGGAATTGTGCAAGGAAATAGGGGCTCAAGCAGAGGAAAAATTTGACTAAGTCTGGGTCAGAGCTTCTCCGTGAGTAGAGAGATATGTTATTCACTTGCAGGTTGTGCTCACTTGAGCAAAGAAATTGTAATATATCTCTATTCATCAGATCAATGCAAGCAAGCATTGGGGTTTTTAGCAGTTTTCTTTCCCCATGAAAAATATTGTGTGCATGTTTGTTATTTCTTATTTCATGTATGCAATTTTTGTTCTAAATTGTGAATTAACTTCCGCATAGCAGTAGATTAGGTTTTTGTCTTGTGATTTTGATTAAAAATTCATGAGAAGTTGCAAATTACACCATAATTTCTACATGGTATCAGAGCAGGATTCACATTAGAGCAAGCATTTCGAAGTTGCTTCTTAGGAGGTTCAAATTTGTAGTTCAGTGTAGGAGGATCTCTTCAGAGTTGAAAAGATGACCTTCAACAGGTCGAGTGAATTTCATCGCATGGAAGGATCGCATGGAGGCGGTATTCGATAACAATGGATTACTAGAATACATCAAGGGAGATGTTGCAAAACCAGTGGAATCTGATGCCCATAACCTTTCTCAGTGGAAGAAAGATGTAGCCAAGGCGAGGAGAATAGTATTGGAGGGAGTATGGTACAACATTGTCACTAATATACATGGGAAAGAAACTCCTTGTGCAATGTGGCAAGAACTAACAGATCTGTTCCAGAATAGTAATGACCACAGGAAGCTGGCGCTCGAGGATAAACATAGAAATATCAAGATGCAGAAGAATGACACTATCTCGTAGTATCTGAGCAGTTTCAAGTTTATCATGAGCTTGCAGGAGTTGGTGTTATTGTTTCAGAGGATGACTTGGTAACCCTAGCCCTTATGGGCCTTCCCAAGAGTTGGCATAGCTATCAAAATTCAGTGAATGGGAGGGAGAAGTTACTGAATTGGGAACACTTATGGTCTGATTTGGTACAAGACGAAATAAGGCGGAATACTAGAGATGGGACTTCATCCAAGGGTGAGGATGAAGAAAACTTTGCATTGGTTGGAAAGGGAAAGAAAGGAAAAGGGAAGAAATCTCAAACCAAACTAGAATCTAGCCAAGGAGGTAAGAAGAAAGATTTGTCAAAAATTAAATGCTTCCATTGTCATGAATTCAAGGAGTATGCCACGAAGTGTCCACACAAAAAGGCAAGCAAGAAGACCTTAGGAGGAGCAGTAGGTGAAGCTTTGGCTTCACAATTTGAGTTTGACTTTACTCTTATCGTATGCATGGCCAACACAGTGTTGGGGAGTGTGTGGTACTTGGACTCAGGTGCCTCATTCCACATGACAAGGTTTAGAGATTTTTTTAGTGACCTAGAGGAGAAAGATCTTTGGATGCACATCGAGCTAGGGGACGACGGAAGGTATAATACGATCAAGATTGGTACAGTCACCTTTCAAAGGGAGTCAGGCTACCCTCTCAGACTCAAGGATGTCATGTTTGTTCCAGGCCTAAAGAAGAATCTCATCTCTGTTGCAGTTTTGGAAGACGTGGTTATGATGTGATATTCAGCAAAGGAAAAACATTCATGAGACACATAGCCACGGGATAGGTGAAGCAGATCAAGGTTCGTGTGAAGAACCTATATAAGCTAGATGTGGAAGACTGTGCTGCATTAAGCACTAATGCAAAGAAAGTGCAGGGCTGCGATGTTGGTGAAATTTCGCACATAAGACTTGGCCATTTGCATCATGGCGCCTTGAAGATTATGCAACAAATAACCATATGCCTCCTCAAAGGAGCACTTGAGCAGCAGGATGTATGCAAAGGATGTACCTTGGGGAAGTACACAAAATCCACATTCCATGATCGGTACAACAAAGCACATGCAACTTTGGAAAGGATCCACTCTAATGTTTGTTGACCTTTCTCGACAACCTCCACTACCAAACACAAATATTTTATCAATTTTTATTGATGACTTCACACGGAAGTGCTGGATCTTCTTCATGGGGAAGAAAGATGAGAAATTCTCCAAGTTCGTAGAATTCAAGGCACTGGTTGAGAAAGAAACCGACAAGAAGGTGAAGGTTGTCAGGAGTGATAATGGAGGTGAGTACATGTCGAATGATTTTAAAAATTTCTGTGCAAAAGAAGGCATTCGACGAGAGTTGACAACACCCCACAACCCACAACCCACAACAGAATGAGGTGGCTGAGAGAAAGCAACGTAGCCTTGTGGGAGCATCAAGGCCGATGGTGCATGACCAAGGTCTACCTCTGCATTTATGGGTTGAGGAATGCAACACAACAGTCTATTTCCATAATTGAAGTTCTCATCGAATTATTGGCATGATTACATTGGAGGAGGCTTTCTTGGGGAGGAAGCCGGATGTGTTGCACTTTAGGATTTTTGGAGCCTCTGTTTATTGCCATGTCGCCATATAATCAAGGAAGAAGCTTGAGCCGATAACATAATTGGGAGTTTTTGGGGGTTACACAGAAACTCCTCACAACTACCATGTGTACTTGCCATCCCTCAGAATGACAGTTGTGCGAAGGGGTGTAAATTTTGATGAGGAGAAAGCGATGTGGTGTTGTCTTGAGAGGGAGCTTCAGATCCCACCAAAAGAGGAGCTTTTAGCTCCAAAGTCGGAGCCTCAAGAAGTTGTGGAGCAACCACAAATTAAGGAGCAGAGTGGAGACATCCACTTAAGCAGAACCATCAAGAGAAGGCAGAAAAAGAACCAAGGAAGCTGATAGACTTGTGCAGGTTATGAGGGAGAATGTGGGAGCTTCTTCAAATTTGCACAGGCAGAGAAGGTCACCTGCTCGGTACACTGGCTACATGGCTCTAATGACTGAGCTTGTAGAGACTGAGCCATCCTCTCTCGAGGAAGCAGTAGAGCAACCTGTATGGGTTGATGCAATGGTGGAGGAATAGAAATCCATTGTAAAGAACAGTGTTTGGGAAGTGGTCCCAATACCAACAAATAAATCAGTAGTTGGTTCGAGATGGATCTTCAAGGTGAAGCAGGCAACAGATATAAGCATAGAAAAGTATAAGGCTAGATTTGTGGCGAAGGGGTACTCTCAAGTTGAGGGAATTAACTATGAGGAGACCTTTGCTCCTGTAGAAGGTACTCATCCATCATATTAATTCTTGCTCTAGCTGTCAGATGGGGTGGAAGATCCACCAGATGGATGTAAAAACAACATTTCTCAATGGTGTTATTGAGGAGGATGTGTACATCGAGCAATTAGAAGGTTTTGAGACATTTGATTGCGAGTCTCATGTGTGCAGGCTTAGGCGAACGTTGTACGGTTTCAAACAGGCACCCCATGCTTGGTACACCAAGATCAATAGCTATCCCACTGGTTTGGGCTTCACCAAAAGTGAAGCGGATGCAAACCTCAATCACATCTTAGTAGAAGGTAAGTTGCTTGTTATTGTCTTATATGTTGATGATTTAATTTTAATTGGTGATGAGAAGTTGATCAGATCTTGCAAGGAGGACCTTGCAAGGGAATTTGAAATGAAGGACATGGGTCTCATGCACTACTTCCTTGGGTTGGAAGTATGGCAAGGCGATGGGGAATCGTTTGTCTCTCAAGGAAAGTATGCAAATGAGATACTACAAAAGTTCCACATGGAGAGTTGCAAACCCATGGAGACACCTCTAGCGACCAACTGGAAGAAGGAGGATGCCACTTTAAGTGAGGAAGTGGATGTTACCATTTATTTGCAGTTAGTGGGTTCACTAATGTATCTTGTGAACACACGACCAAATATGTTCTATGTAGTCAACTAGCTGAAGAAAGCTCTGGTTAGGCCAACCAAATTATATTGGAAGGAAACTAAGCATGTTTTATGGTACCTCAGAGGCACTACCCAGTTTGGACTATGGTACAAACGGATAAAGGGAGTGAAGTTGTGTGGCTTCACAGATGCAGATTAGGTGGGTAGTTCATCCGATTGAAATAGTACATCAGGTGGAATTTTCAGTGTTAGGTCCACAACTTTTTCTTAGTACATCAGGAAGCAAAGATTTGTGGCGCTCAACTCGGCAGAAGCAGAATACATGGCTGCAAGTCAAGCAACATGTGAGGCGATCTGGATGAGAAAGATACTTGTTGGACTGTTTGGTCAGATGATGGATCCAACTGTGATACTGGATATCTATACATCAGGTGGAATTGTCAGTGTTGGGTCCACAACTTTTTCTTAGTACATCAGGAAGCAAAGATTTGTGGTGCTCAACTCAACAGAAGCAAAATACATGGCTGCAGGTCAAGCAACATGTGAGGCGATCTGGATGAGAAAGATACTTGTTGTACTATTTGGTCAGATGATGGATCCAACTATGATCTACTGTGATAATCAAAATTACATCAATCTCTCTAAGAATCCTGTATTTCACGATTGATCCAAGCATATAGATATCCAGTATCACCATTTGTGGGATTGTGTGCACAGACGGATAATGTTGCTACACTATATTCCGATAGAGGAACAAGATGCTGACATTTTGACAAAAGCTTACCAAGAGGGAAGTTCGAGTTCCATAGGTGTAGGATAGGGGTGGTTGATAATCCCTTTTTTGCTGAGAGGGAGTGTTGAAAAATGCAACAAGAAACTCTCAATTTGAGTTTGCCTTGATTAAATTGAGAAACTTTGAATTTATACATCAGCAGACCACTTGGATGTTGAAGAGAGTTTAACTAGGTTTGGTCTTTATAAACGTAATTTTGATCTTTGTACTTGTAAAAGAAAAGAAATATTATTTTTGTAAATTGTAAAAATGAGTTTCTTGCTCATTGCATAGGTCTAGCACGTGTTGAAGTGCTATAGGAAAGTCAAAGAGTCGAAGAAAATGTTGAAGAACCCTTCTTGGGCATATATCAAATGTATTTGAGTCATAAACAATGTTAAGAAGCCCTCCAAAATGACAAGCACAATACTCTTCGTCATGTCGGCCTGCAAACCAAATTAAAAGCAGTCATAAAGAAACACATCGGTTCACACTGTAAAGTCGGCTAAATATGGAGGACAAGCTACTATATATACCTAGTTAGGGTCTGCACAAAAGAGTAGGAGAAAAGCTCAGATTCCTCGATAATTTTCGATGGGTAAAGTGAAGTGCAGGAAACTCAGATTCCTCTGAAGTCTCGGATAAGTACAGTGGCACAGTGTTTTCGGAGAAGTGCAGTGTTTTAGAATCTGGGATGAGTACAATGGTTCTATGTTTCTTGGATGGTCATCATGATCACTGTCTTCGTATAAAGAGTCTCGACATAATTGTTGATGAAGATTTTGGTGCAAGGAACTCTCAGTCATACACTCTCGACATTACTCTCTAGAAATAATTACAGTCTCGACATGATTGTGACCTCACTATTATACACTCTCGGCATACTAATCACAGTCATAATCTCGGCACAGTGGAAACCATGGTCTCAGACATAATCTCGATGAAGACAAGATCTCGGTGCAACTTGCATATGTATATACATACATATCTCAGTATAGAGACCTCATTGACATGGTGATGATCTTAGTGAGAGTGCAACAATGATCTAAGTGAGGATGGAGCTATGGTGCAGTAGTAATGATCTCATTGTTATGATGAATATCTCAATGAAGGTGCAGTAATGATGACCTTGGTGAAGCAACAATGATGATGATGATCTCAGCAATGACGAAGAAGAGGATTGGTGTCTTGGTCTTGGAGTGGCCTAATAGGTCAAGGGTCATGGTTTTGGTATTCATCAATTGGAATCTCTATAACAAAAATTTTGTGCGGGTTTTCCTCTCAAAGAGTGAGAGGTTTTGGCCCTGGAAGAAAGCCAACATCTTGTGTTCTTGTCTCTTTGTTTTGATAACTATTTGATGAACTAAGAAGACACACTCTAATAATATCAAAGAGAAGATTATGCTAACAAGAAACAGTTAAAAACACTTAACAAATAGTTATCATCACTAGAAGAATCTTACTAACTTCATTTGCCCTAGATTCTTCATCATGGTATCGGAGCTAAGGTGCTGAAGTCAAAGGAAGGGCAACAAAGAGACATCAAGGATCAAGCTTCAAGAAGGACATCAAAGCAGGTTGAAGGATATCAAAGAAAAAGGATCCAGATCTACATTGAAGGATCAAACCCTAGATCAAAGAAGCAACCTACAACAACAAGAACTTTTGTCTCCACAGTCATCATCAAAAGGCCACCAAGACTCTCATCAAGAAGTCTACAAAGCAATGTAGCTCAAAGGACCTGAAGAACGAAGATCACATCATCTTGGAAAAGGTTGAAACCCTAGAAGCGGCCTTGATCTACATTAAAAAAGAAGGCAAGCATATTGAAGGCGAGAAGGCATTGTCATATTCAAGGTTATAAAAACAAGCAAGGATCATCTCCTTGCCCTAAAAGAAGATCATCCGAGGGAGTAGCAAATCATCCTCATCAAAAGGAGCAACCTTTCCTATTGAGGAAAGGCTCTCTCATTTAAAAGAAGATCATCCAAGAAGAAGCCCTAATACATCTTCTTCATCCATTATCAAAGTGATCAAGTGGAAGAGTTCATCTTCACGTGTCAAGTAAGTATCTTTTCATTCTATAATCAAGTTTGGTTAAATGACTTTGTGTTTGCAAGGAGATATATAAATCGGTTGGGTCATCAAGATTCCTTGCATAAGAAAGGAGAATAGATATAGTCCCCGGAAGAGAAGTCATATGAAATTAGTCCTAGGTCCTCTCATCCCTATGTAGCAGGAGAGGTGACATAAAAGAGAGATATGAAATGCTAGAAGATATGCTTTCTGAAATGCAGTGAAGAAGGTCATATCACTTAGACCTGATTGAAGGTATCAAAGAATAAAGGAATATCTTCATAAGATCCCAATTGGGAGATGAAGATACTCATCATTGTTCTAACTGATAAGCAAGGTAACAAATGCCCATGAACAAGAAGGTTACCTCATTCAACAATTTGTGGTCTCTATGCTAGATAGAGAAAGACAAGTTGATGGCAAAAGTATTGAAGGTTAAAGGGCTCAAACATGTGCAGAAAGGAAAGGGAAGTTTGGTCCTCAAACAAGACATAATAGTATAGCTAAGATTCAATGCTATGGAAAAATTATAAAAAGAAGCTCATATCACCGGAAAGATGGAGGAAGTTGAAGAAAAGGGCCAAGGAAAGTGGGAGTAATAGATCTATACTATGATTGAGATGGTATCCCTCACAAAAGGTTCCTATCATAAGCTCCTAAATCTTGTGTTATAGATATGACCATGATAATAAGATGCATCGTGGAAGCATTAGAAACTAAAGCTCGTGACATCACCATGGGAATCATGAAGGACAAAATCCATGGTAGTCAAACATGAAGGATATAACTCTTGAGAACCTCATTGGACATTACAAGAAAGGAAGAAGTCATCCAGGACAAGGCTCATCACACATCAAGTTAAAAAGGAAACACTTGCCAAATCCTCAAGATCCTCTGAAGGAATCCTCATCAGAGGGTTCACTAATTTAGAGAGGAAGCAAGTGTTTCATCAGGAACTCCAACTTATGGAATTCATGGGATGATGGTGTGATTACATGAGAAATGAAGCAGATCAAGGGATCAAAGATCTTTTCAATCAAGGAAGCTGCTGGAAGAAGCCTAGATGACCTAAAGGTAAAATGAGGTATGTATGCTTGTGTTTAATATTATAATGTCATGTCGTATGGTTCCAGGTAACATTGATCATTACTTCTATCTTAAGAAGCATGATCAAGAGAAAAAGGATCTCCTCCTCTAAAAGGATGTAGGAAGGTATAAAGTCACACTAAGATGAAATCAACATAATATGTCGGATGTCCTCATATGAAGTATGAGGTGGTTGACTACAATTAAGAAACTCTGATTGAAAGCTCTTGGGAAAGGAATGTATGAGGAAGGAAGAGATCGTGAGATATGCAACCATGATGAAGGCGATCAACATCCAAAAGACTAAAAAAATTTGACTAGGAAATCTCCCAAAAGGATATGAAGACTCTGATAAAAATATGAAAAGATGACGATCCTTGACAATGGATATCTTTGGGAGATGTGTCAACATGTATAAAGCATGTTGATACCTACAGAAAGATGTCATGATGAAGAGCAATCTCGAAAGATACGATTTGATTTAATGTTATGATTTCTTGAATAATATCTGGATGAGTTCATGCAGGGCTACTAGAACAAGAATTGTAAGTACAAGTACAACTAGCATTCATGTGGTGGATGGAAACTCCTGAAAGAAACATGATGAGGAAGAAGTAGCCACATGACAAATGTTCCACATATGTATCAAGGAGGTCACTTTCCATGAAGAAAGGAAGGACATGACAAACCAAGAAGGAAAGTGATCAATGGTTGATGCCCTACAAGGAAGAAGCTCAATTGAATTTTATGACATCAAGGAAAGAAGTTGATCAAGCAACTGAAGGACCCACGAAGAAGAAGCTGCTGATGAAGATAGGAGAGTCCCTTGTTAAGAGGGAGCTCTGATAGGTCTCTGATCGAGGAGCTTGGATTGGGTCACCCCTGATTAAAAAGGAGTGACAATTGTGTTTTTCTATTTCATGTGTCATGCACTAGACCGGGACTAACTCTCCCTTGTTAAGAGGGAGCTCTGGCAGGTCCTTAATCGAGGAGCTTGGATTGGGTCACCCCTGATTAAAAAGGAGTGACAATTGTGTTTTTCTATTTCATGTGTCATGCACTAGACCAGGACTAACAATTGTAAGTCTTAGTGAAGGCCATGAAGAGAAATGTAGACACATGATAGATTTATCCTCCCTAATTGAGAGGGAGAGATAGACACAACATTCTTGGCTTCATTTGAGAAGAAAGAATGGAGGATTGGGTAATCATCTAGCATCCAATGCTCTTTAAGGATGTGTAGGGCATTCAAGATAAGAGTAGGTAAGAGGACCAATAATCTTTGACGGATGGGAACCGAAGGTAAGAATAGTCCTAGAACATCATACTCAGTGAACACTCGGGTGGGTATGTACCTTGAGAGACAATGATGAAGGTGTTTATAATCATTGGTCTCACCAACATTGTAGCTTATGGTCTCATGGAGAGATGGAGCTGTTAGTCAAGGCCTTGCACTATTACAATGCTGGTTGATATGATGCTATACAGATAGGATTACCAATTTGATTCTTCTTCTGAGAAATTCTTCAAATTGAGAATGACCAAGTACCATTATGAATACCTCCCTAGTTAAGAGGGAGTGTTGAAGAAAGTGTAACTAGGTTCGGTCTTCATAAATGTAATTTTGATCTTTGTACTTGTAAAAGAAAAGAAATATTATTTTTGTAAATTGTAAAAATGAGTTTCTTGCTCATTGCATTGGTCTAGCACGTGTTGAAGTGCTATAGGAAAGTCAAAGAGTCAAAGAAAATGTTGAAGAACCCTTCTTGGGCATATATCAAATGTATTTGAGTCATAAACAATGTGAAGACGCCCTCCAAAATGACAAGCACAATCCTCTTTGTCATGTCGGCCTGCAAATCAAATTAAAAGCAGTCATAAGGAGACACATCGGTTCACACTGTCAAGTCGGCTAAATATGGAGGACAAACTACTATATATACCTAGTTAGGGTTTGCGCAAAAGAGCAGGAGAAAAACTTGGATTCCTGTGTAATTTTCTATGGGTATAGTGAAGTGCAGGAAACTCAGATTCCTTTGAAGTCTCAAATAAGTACAGTGACACAATATTTTCCGAGAAGTGTAGTGTTTCAGAATCTCAAATGAGTACATTGGTTCTATGTTTCTCAGATGGTCATCATGATCACTGTCTCCGTATAAATAGTCTTGACATAATTGGTGATGAAGATCTTGGTGCAAGGAAATCTCAGTCATACACACTCGACATTACTCTCTAGACATAGTTACAGTCTCGGCATGATTGTGACCTCACTGTTATACACTCTCGACATACCAAACACAATCATAATCTCGGCACAGTGGCAACCATGGTCTCGGACATAATCTTGATGAAGACAAGATCACGGTGCAACTTTCATATGTATATGCATACATATCTCAGTATAGAGACCTCGTTGACATGGTGATGATCTCAGTGAGAGTGCAACAATGATCTAAGTGAAGATGGAGCTATGGTGCAGTAGTAATGATCTCATTGTTATGATGAATATCTCAATGAAGGTACAGTAATGATGAACTCAGTGAAGCAACAATGATGATGGTGATCTCAGCAATGACGAAGAAGAGGATTGGTGTCTTGGTCTTGGAGTGGCCTAATAGGTCAAGGGTCATGGTCTTGGTATTCGTCAATTGGAATCTCTATAAGAAAAATTTTGTGCGGGTTTTCCTCTCAAAGAGTGAGAGGTTTTGGCCCTGGTAGAAAGCCAAGAACTTGTGTTCTTGTCTCTGTTTTGGTAGCTATTTGATGAACTAAGAAGACAGTCTAATAATATCAAAGAAAAGATTATGCTAATAAGCAAAAGTTAAAAACACCTCACAAATAGTTATCATGACTAGAAGAATCTTATTAACTTCATTTGCCCTAGATTCTTCAACACTGGATGCAGTTAACTTTGTGACATGGCTTGTGCCACCTAGTTTACTTAGTAAATTTGAGTTGGAGGAGTTAAAGTTTAGTTAAGCATGTATCATTGCTAATTTGTAGCAATCAAAGTTAGTTATCTCAAGTTGTTTTCAGTTAAACTAGTTCCAACTATTGGAGGAACTAGTGGAAGGTTAGTTGTGCAGTGGGACTTCAGTCAAACTTAGCGATCATCCAATTAACTGATCAATCAACCGAAAATAGCTAGTGCATGCATAGAATTCGAGTTCCCTAGTTGTGGTGGAGATTTCGAGGCAGTGTAACATCAATTGTAGACTAGTCTTGAGTGTACAGGTGTTGCATGCAGTGAGATGATCAACCTAGGAAATTGCGTAATCCATTTTGTAAAAATTCCTAAATAATAGGGGCCTAATTTCTCAAGGAATTGCGCAAGGAAATAGGGGCTCAAGCAGAGCCAAAAATTGACTCATAGCTTCTCAGTGAGCTGAGAGATAGGTTATTCACTTGCAGGGTGTGCTCAGTTGAGAAAAGAAATTATAATACATCTCTATTGATCAAATTAATTCAAGCAAACATTGGGGTTTTCAACAAATTGTTTTCCCCAGGAAAAACACTGTGTGCATGTGTGCTATTTCTTATTGCATGTCTGAAATTTTTGTTCTAAATTGTGAATTAACTTCTGTAGAGCAGTAGAGTAGGTTTGTGTCTTGTGATTTTGAATAAAACTTCATGAGCAGTTGCAAATCTACACCACAATTTCTACATTTTTGGGATGCCGAAATCTGGCCTAGGGAAAATAAGAAGAGTTGCTGGATCAGATGGGAAGGCTTGAATTGGAGGGTTTGACTAGGTTTGAAACTTTGACCATAGATTTTTTAAAGGTCTGTTTGATCTAGTTGTTGACTAGATGTATGGGCATGTCTCTTGTTGAACAGAGGAATTTCCTTGTTGAAAAGGTTGTTGGGTTTTCCCCCCTAGTGGGTTTTCCCAAGGTAAATATTGTGCTCTCTTTGTGCATTGTGATATCTACTGTTCTATTACTTTTATATGGTGGAATTTTTGAAGCATAATTGCTTAATAATATACTATAAAAATTAAAAGAAGATCAACATCATTAGAAGTAATATCAATTTTCAGAAATATTGTGCTAGTATCTATTGCACTTGAAAAATCAACAAGTCAAAGGTAGCAAGAATGGTGGTGATGAGAACCTAGCCCTATTCAGTGAAATGAAAAAGGAAAAGCACCTTGTAAGGGTACTAAGGGAAAGAGTGAAAAGTCAACCTCACAACTAGGAAAGGGCTGGAGTAAAATAAAGTGCTTCATTTGTCAAAAGTTTCGAGAATGATTATGCATCACAATGTCCAGACAAGAAGGGAAAATGGAAGCAACAATAGAAGTAGGTAGCAACCTTAGCAAAAACTCAAATGAATGAGTTTGCTACTAAGTTTTAGATTTTTTTTTGAATGGTTTCTTGCCTTTCTACTAACATAGTTTCAAAGAATGTGTGGCATGTGTACAATGGAGCATCTTGTCATATGACATCAACTTAACAATTGTTTTCTAGTCTAACATAGCAGGACTTAGGAGTGTAGGTTGATATTAGTGACGATGTAATGTATTTAGTAGTAGGAATTGGTACTATTCCCTTCCAACTTGACTCAGATAACTCTTTAGATTCTGATAATGTTTTGTTTGTTCGAGGTCTCAAGAAAAACTTGCTTTCATTTTCAATTTAATCGAGTTCAAGAATCGATAGGTCCTTATTAGGTTGAAGAATCTAGCCTAGAAGTGACACAAGTGATAGGGGTTAGGAAAGGAAATTTGTGCACATTATAGGGTGAACTTGTTTGAGTTGTGGCACAAAAGGATGTGAAGTCACTTTCATTCTAAAGCATTGCTTATTTTGACGGAGATAGTCACAAGTATTCCACAATTCAACATTAAGTAATAGGGACGATGTAAAGGGCACACGCTTGGCAAGCATGCCAAAGTTGCCTTCCTAAGCAACGAGCATAGATATAAATGGTTTCTAGAACTAATATATTCAGATGTTTGTGGATTGATGTCAGGGTTTTTAATAACATGAAGCTTATATTATGTTTTCTTGATGATTTCTCTCACAAAACTTGAATTTACTCAAAGACCAAGGATGGGGTGTTCAATAGGTTTCAAGAGATCAAAGCTCTAGTTGAAAAATAGATAGGGAAGAAGATCAAAGTCTTCAGATCATACAATGGTGCTCCAAGGAGTTTGAGGGTTTTTGCAAGGAGGCAAGAATCAAGAGGGAGATGACATTTCCTTGCAACCCACAACATAATGGAGTTTCAAAGTGAAATAATTGAGGCATCATAGGGGTTGCTAAAGTCATGATCCATAACCAAGACTTGCTAATGTTTCTTTGGGTATATGCATGCAATACAACATTCTACATCTAGAATTGATGTCTTCACAATATTTTGGAGGACAAGATATCAGAGGAGGCATTCACTGATGTGAAGTCAAAGGCAAGTCCTTTTCGTATCTTTAGTTATCTAGTTTATATCCATGTACCTATTGAGAAAAGAACCAAGTTGGAGCCCTCTAGTAGGAAGGGTTTATCTTTGGCTTAGAGTGAGACTCCAAAGGCCTACAGGGTCTATATTCCAGAGTGGAGGAATGCAATAGTAAGTAGGGATGGAAATTTGAGGAAGACTTTGCATCTAGGAAGACACGAGCCCACTCTAGTGACAAAGGATGAGGATAAAGTAGCTTTGAAGGTTGAGCTAGGGTCACTAAAGGCACCAGTAGTTTCCAAGTCAAGATGACAACCTTCAAGTGAGGAGGAGGCATTATCCCCATTTAGTTATGTTAGGAGACCTCGATGGTTCACATAGACTTTGAGGGATGCTTAAGAGTATGTTGGATCTCCTCGAAGCACATTTATGGAGAGTAGGCCTTTGAAGAAGTTTCCTATTTACATGGCATCGAGGAGTAACATCATTTATTTTAAGCCTTCTAGTTTTAAGGAAGATTTAAATCAACATGTATGGGGGGATTCCATTGTGGAGTACACCTCCATCATGAAGAATGATGTTTGGAACATAGTGCTAAGACTAGAGGGGAAATTAGTCAAGAGTTATAGGTGGCTCTACAAGGTCAAGCATGCTGCGGATGACAACATTGAGTTCTATGTGAGATTTGCAGCAAAGGTTACTTTTGTTCCAATTTCCTCTAGAGTAGTTATGTCTATATTTTCAATCATGGGATGGATGATACATTGAATGGATATGAAGACAACTTTCCTAAATGGTCTGATTGAAGAAATGTACATAGAGCAACTTTAGGGCTTTGAGGTAAATGGGAAAAGTCCCATGTTTGTAGGCTTAAGAAAGCCTTGTATGTACTCAAGCAAGAACCAAGAGCATGGTATTCAGGGGTTGATGGATATTTGCAGAGTATAGGCTTCACCAGAAGTGAAGCATATCCCAAATTATATTATATACTTGTTGGGAGTGATTTGCTTATTTTGGTGCTATGACAAGTGTAGAGAAGCTCATTGCAGGGTGCAGATAAGATATTGTAGCTAAGTTCGAGATGAAGAACATTGACATGATGCATTACTTCTTGGGTTTAGAAGTGTGGTAGAAACTAGGGGAGTTATTCCTTGGGCAGGGTATGTAGTTGATACCTTGAAGAGATTTTGGATGGATGTCTGCAAACTATGGCCATACCCATGATCATCAATTTGAGAATGGTAATAGTTCAAATTCAAAGTTGGTGGATTCCACATCATATAAGCATATTGATAGTTTCTTTGTTGTATTTGGTTAACACTAGAACAAGGATATGTTTTGTAGGGAACACCTTGAGTTAGTTCATGGTGAAGCAAAGGCAGGAGCACCAGGTAGCAAAACATGTGCTTAGGTATTTGAAGCACATGTGCTTCAGATATTGTAGCTAAGTTCGAGATGAAGAACATTGACATGATGCATTACTTCTTGGGTTTAGAAGTGTGGTAGAAACTAGGGGAGTTATTCCTTGGGCAGGGTAATTATGCAGTTGAGACCGTGAAGAGATTTTGGATGGATGTCTGCAAATCTATGGCCATACCCATGATAATAAATTTGAGAATGGTAATAGTTCAAATTCAGAGTTGGTGGATTCCATATCATATAGGCATTGATAGGTTCTTTGTTGTATTTGGTTAACACAAGAACAAGGATATGTTTTGTAGGGAACACCTTGAGTTAGTTCATGGTGAAGCAAAGGCAGGAGCACAAGCAAAGGCAGGAGCACCAGGTAGCAACAAAACATGTGCTTAGGTATTTGAGGGGCATAATGGAGTATGGTTTGAGATATCTTGGAGATGGTGAAGTGAAGTTGTATGGGTACACACACTCAGATTGGGTAGGTAGTGTAGCAGGTAAGAAGAACACCTCATGGTATTGCATTAGTTTAGGATCAACAATGATATCTTGGTTCAAAAGGAGGCCAACTTCCATGGCACTTAGCTCCACAGAGGTAGAGTATGCGACATCTAGTACAAGAAGTTGCGAGGCCATTTGGTTGCACAAGTTGGTTACAAGTTTATTTGATCATGCGATGATCTGCTATGATAATCGGAGTTTTATCAAATTCTTTGAGAATCCAATGTTTCATAATCAGTCCAAGCACATAGAAATCATGTATCACTTCATATGAGAAAAGATTCAAAAGGGAGCAGTGAAGCTCTAATATATATCCACAAATCAACAGGTTGTTGATATTTTGACCAAGCCTTTAACAAAAGGGAAGCTTGAAGCTTTTAGAGACAATCTTGGATTGATGCATAGTTGCTTCCTCACTAAAAGGGAATGTTGAAAATATAGCTTGAGGAGGAGCTTTTCACATAATTTACGTGTGAACATGCAAAAATAATACCATTTTAGTAAAAGCGAGAAATACAACCATCTTGTAATTTCACTTAAATAAATTAAAGTGAAAGTCAAATTTCCTATATTTTACTAGTCTTAGAAATCTAAATGAAATATTCTAAAGATGTTAGAATATTAGTGAGTTAGATTTGATCTAATCTTAGTTGTACACCTCATTGTTTAGATAAGGTGGCTACCAGGATTAAGGAAATTAATTGTTAAGATTTGGGAAATTAGTTTCTAGGATGGAGGAGATTAGTTATCTTCTCAAAGTATAAATAAAACAGGATGAGAGAGGTTTAATAACACATTTTGTACACCAAAAAGACTTGAGAGATAAGAAGAGAGATCAATTGATCATATTTAGAGCACATGAGAGTAGCTAAGGTTGAGAAGCAAGCCAAAGTACAATCTGCATAGTATTGTACAATGATTTAGACAAGCAAATTCTCAATTGACCAATAAGCATACTAGTTTGATAGCTTGTGGAGGTTTCCTTGTAAGCTTGGACTATTTACATGAAAATCTAATTTGAGAGTGTAATTATCTATGTATCATGTTTATGTATTTATTATTCATTTTTCAACTATATGTGTGGTTGCATGTTCAAAAATATTATTTGTTAGGTTAAATACGTTCATATTTCATTTATAGAAACATATGACAACAATCATCTAGGCTTAAAAATTGACAAATCAATAGTGGATTGAGAGGTTAACTAAGCTACTATGCAAACTAGCCAATCAAATTTGACTATGCTTCCTCACTTCTAGGAATTTAGTTACAGTTTGGTGGTATATATGGAAAATGTGCAAGTGCAAAGAAAGAGGTACTCTTTATGGAGTTACCTGAGACCCTTGGCCTATGGCCTATATAGATGTTACATAATCTTAACCCCCTTTGTTTTTCTCTCTAACTTCCCACTACCAGTTGCTTTTCTTAACTATGGAACAAAATACAATAGCATAGAATGGAATCCCTACTCGTGTGGACCGATATTTAACATACTCAATAGCCAATTAGGGGTAAGGCTTGACTCACTCAACCCTCAACTAGAGTTATGGGTTTGAACCTTCTAGATTCTTCTTCAAAGTCCACACGTGGCTAGCCCTATATGCATGAGTAATATGGGATGATGTGGCGTCCACTCGTATCATGGTGGTCAGCGTGGTAGATCAACTTGTGGGAGGCATAAATTTTGCATATGAACTTCATTTGACGTGATTTTTGCATCTATGTATCATGTTTATGTATTTATTATTCATTTTTCAACTATATGTGTGGTTGCATGCTCAAAAATATTATTTGTTAGGTTAAATACGTTCATATTTCATTTATAGAAACATAGGACAACAATCATCTAGGCTTAAAAAATTGACAAATCAATAGTGGATTGAGAGGTTAACTAAGCTACTATGCAACCTAGCCAATCAAATTTGACTATGCTTCCTCACTTCTAGGAATTTAGTTACAGTTTGGTGGTATATATGGAAAATGTGCAAGTGCAAAGAAAGAGGTACTCTCTATGGAGTTACCTGAGACCCATGGCCTGTATAGATGTTACATAATCTTAACCCCCTTTGTTTTTCTCTCTAACTTCTCACTACCAGTTGCTTTTATTAACTATGGAACAAAATACAATAGCATAGAATGGAATCCCTACTCATCCTAGTGGACCGATATTGAACATAGCTCAATAGCCAATTAGGGGTAAGGCTTGACTCACTCAACCCTCAACTAGAGTTATGGGTTTGAACCTTCTAGATTCTTCTTCAAAGTCCACACGTGGCTAGCGCTATATGCATGAGTAATGGGGGATGACGTGGCATCCACTTGTATCATGGTGTTCAGTATGGTAGATCAACTTGTGGGAGACATAAATTTTGCATATGAACTTCATTTGACGTGATTTTTGCATCATTGGAACATTTTATGATTTGAGAACAATGTCAAAGGTATTGCACATGCGAAATTTTTTGGATCCCAAAAAAAATCGTTTAATGCCTCAAAATGGCCCTAGAAGGTTTCATACATCAATTCCCCTAATTGGGACCTACTAATAAAAATGACCTTGCAAGTTAATTTCTCCAATTTTTCCACTTTGAAAGCATCAAAATAGATGACAGACAATCCAGATCAATAAAGGTTTTTTGTTTTGTTTTTCCATGTCTGTTGAACAATGCTCTCTTATGCTTTGTCTTTTGACATATTCTCTTCTTGAAATGTTTAGCTCCTTGATCTAGTAATTCCCTAGTTTTTTAATAAACAACTCTTATAGATCTTACAATATTTTATGTAAGTATCCTCTTAAACTATTAATTTCAAATGAGAAGTCTACCTGAATATATCAACATTATTCCTATGCTCAAAGTTTACTAAATCTTAAATGTGCAATCATCTTTCAATACATTGGGGCTAATTGTAAATGCAATTATGCTTTGTCTTTTGACATATTCTCTTCTTGAAATGTTTGGCTCCTTGATCTAGTAATTCCCTAGTTTTTTAATAAACAACTCTTATAGATCTTACAATATTTTATGTAAGTATCCTCTTAAACTATTAATTTCAAATGAGAAGCCTCCCTGAATATATCAACATTATTCCTATGCTCAAAGTTTACTAAATCTTAAATGTGCAATCATCTTTCAATACATTGGGGCTAATTGTAAATGCAAATGCCACTAGAAATTCGCTAGGAAAATATATTCTTTTATTGCTACCCTATTAATTTTAAATGTGAAGGCTCTTAATGGAAAGGGATGTATTCCTCTCAAAAAGAGAGATCCTAAAAGGCTGAACCAACAAAAAATCAATTTATGATCCACAGTATCAAATTCATGAGGATGACTCCCAAAGTTTTTAATATTGGATGGAAAGAAACAAGGTGGATGTGTTCATGCAAAACTATGGTCCATTCACTCTAGGCATAATGACAAGATGGTAAGTGGAGCATGCAATTATGCACAGACACAATGTTGTTGGGTTGTATTTGAATTTTGTACCAATAAATACAAGGGATGTTTGATTATACTTGGCATTATTTAGTCAACTGACATTATTGCACATTGACGTTATTGATACTTCGATGTTCTTCTCATATATTTTGTCCCATGATAGTGTCCGTTGTACACTATTCTAGTTCTTTTTTGTTATTTTATAAATTTATTTTTATTTTTAGTTGTAATAATTTCATTCACATTTGACATTATTGTTTCATTGATGTTTTTCTTTGTTTGTAATATCCATTCATGCAATTTTCTCTCATAACAGAGCTATTGTACACCATTGTGGTTTTTAATTCGCTTGGGTCATATTAAAGAATGTAATATAGGAGACAATTTTGATGTGGTTGCATACATTTTGAGAACATTTTTTTTCTTCCTCTCCAACATGAAAAACTTCATGATCTCTTCTTAATGATGCACATACAAACATCTTAGAAATAAGATTATGCTTATTCCTCGTATTTGTTTTATTCTTTGAATCTTTCGATGTCTTTATTGAAAATTTTATTTTAACTAAATATCAAATGTTGTCCCATTCATCAAATAGATGCTTTTGAATGTCCAATAATTCTTTGCATCTAGCATGTACATTAGTGTGTTGGTTAAAGACCTTGACCAAGTATGTTCTTGACACTAAAAAAGGTTTGATGCATTCAAGTCCAAGTTTCAAGGCAATTTAGCAATTTTCATTCACTTGAATATGGAACAAACAAATTGCTCCCGTTTTATCAAAAGTAGTTCTATGAAGTTCTTTGAAATATTATGACTTCATATAATATTTCAAAGATTAGTGGGAGCCATAACCAAACAAGTATACTTGTCATAGATATTTAGTTGACATTATTTACACATGGTAGTAACAATTACTTTGATACATGTTATTTGGAGCATTTGAAGCATTTGGGTTAAAGCATCTAAGGACTTCCAACATTCAAACTAGGGAACAAATGGTTTTCCTTCCAAGCGAGTACACTTATCATAGATATTTAGTTGATATTATTTACATATAGTAGGAACAACTATTTTGATATATGTCATTTGAAACATTTGAAGCATGTGGGTTGAAGATGTTGATTTTTTTGGGTAGCTGTGGGAGGTATTCTCCAGCTACAAATTGCCTCAATTAAAAGGAGGCAAATTAAAATCAAAATTTAATTAAATTTCTTAAGTCAGCCCCAAAGTATAGGTCGGTCCAATTAAACGATGCATCACTTGGGCATCGAAAAATCTCTGTAAATAGATAGTCGAACTTCTCATTTGGACACCTACTCTTCACCAACACATTCTCTCTCCTTTGCACATGGGAAGCAGTATGAGGAAGAGGCCGAATAAGTCTGAGGAGCCAAATTTTTGAGCAGCGAGTCTTTGAACAACCTTCGACCTGCGATGACTTCTCTATTCCTAAGCAATTTGACCGATTTTTAAGCAGTTGCAGAAGGTCAAACTTCAGCCTGTTTGAACAGTACTTTATTTTGGAATGGGTTGATCAAGTTTGACTTGTGATTATCAAACTGTACTTTTGCTGAACTAAACAATTTCTCCTAAGAAGAGGTTGTTAGGTTTTTCTCGAGATTGGGTTTTCCCAGGGGAAATTTGTCTCCTTTATGCTTGGCTGTCTCTATATGATCAAATTGCCATTATTGCATTACTGTTGAGATTTTCTATATATAATTGCTTAATTATATATGTGGCATAAGATGACTTGAATAAGAAACCATTGGAAACTAATTATCAGATTAGAAGATCAATTTCTCTTCAGAAAATCACCATGGTATCGGAGTGGTTTATGATTATTCGTTTGGAAAAAACCAAGTATGAGGAGATTTTCACACTTCTTGAGGCCCTGCCTGAGGCCTAATTTTGGCCGTCTATGGTAGACTTGTTCTGAGGCCTGTTTTTGCCTTGTTTTAAGGCATGTTTCAACTGTGGTATATCTCGGGTTTACTATGCCTTGTTCATTGTGTTCTTGAGGTGGGTTAAGGACAGTCTAAGAGGCTCAGATTAATGTTTAATTGCACAGGTTCTGAGACATTCTTTGCACCAAACTGAGGCCAATCCAAGGCAATCTAAGGCCTATCTCTATGGCATTTTTCAGGATATCTGTAAAGGCTAATCCTCACTAGGCCTGAGGCTCAACTCGACTTCTTTGCTGTGACAGTTACTAAGGACTAATTCAGCCCTCTGAGGCAGTTTCTGAGGCTTCCTATGGTAGTATTTCAGATGACTTTTGTGGCTTTATCTGAGGCTCATCCATGCCAATTTTTTCAAAAAAGTTTCTGGGCTAAATCAACTTATTATTTGTGGTGATTTTGTTGGACAAGAGATCTCTCATCTCGGCCTGTCTGAGGCCTCTCTCTCTGACAATTACAGAGTATCTAAGGCCAAGACTAAGGCCTGTTTTTGAGACCCAAACTGTGGCAAGAGTCAAAGCATATATATTCTTGATAACACCAGATGAAAACCAAGTTGATCTGAACAAAAGGAAAGTATGTTAGGCTTTAGTTCAAAGAAGAATATTGTGGTCTGTTTATACTCCAACTTGAGGGAAAAGAAGGAAGACTTGCAGAAGTATTCAAGCTTGAGAGGATGCTCTGATTGCATTACAAAGAAGTTTATACAACTGCCATGCATTTGGCATGATACTGCTGATGATGCATGCTAACAATATTTGTCTGTGAGGAAGGGACCTTGTTGGTGATTGGGTTGTTGTATGAACTGGGAATTTGCACTATTATTGCTATGAGCCAAGTACTGTCATGAGAGGGGTGATGTAGCTTGAGTCAAAGAGACAATGCTAGTCAATAAAGAGGGATAGTACAAGCTTTACAAAGGCTATATTGGATCATTGATCTTGATACATTTGCTTGGACTGGAATACCATAATGGATATTTGTAGTTTGTCCGAGATGGAGCATTCCTTGATTGATTGATAACATGCTGAAATAGAGTGATCACCTTGTTGACAATTTCATTGCAGGATAATTAACACATGACAAGTTTGATAGAATCTTTGAAAGACTTAGGGTTTATAAACCTTAGAACACCTGATAAAAAAAATTAATCCAAGAAATCGTAGATGCACTTCTCAATAATGGTATTTGCGGACAACCAATGAGAGACTAAAAGTCCTAAGGGTTTGTGAAACCCTAGAATGTGACCAAGAATGCTAAATGCTAGTAGGAATGCTAGTAGGAGTGTGTACTTGGTAGCATGAAAAACAACATCCATTAATAGTTGATGTTGAGGACAAGGATGCACATCTTTAGCTTAATGAGATTGTAGATGGATTCTTGTAAGAAGGCAAGAGGGCTCTCCCAGAGAGAGGGAGAGGACTATGAAGGGATATTTTCTCTAGTTGCTAGACCGAAGAAGGCTTTGTACGGACTCACGCAGGCACCTTGAGCATGGTATTCTTGGATTGATGGATACTTGATGAGTCTTGGTTTCATCAAGAATGATGTCGATCCCAATCTTTACAAGGTCGTTTCTAAAAGTGAGCTTGTGATCTTATTATTATATGACTTGTTTCTAACGAGAGCAGGAGGACTGGCGTAACAAAGGGAGCAACAATGGCAGGAGGATTTGTTTTCGTGATAGAGGAAGCAGTTGGGATTACCACGGGAAGACCTGTTTCAGAGAGAGTTGACCTCTGAGTTCGAGATGAAGATCCAGATTTGATGCATTACTTCCTTGGTCAAGGGAAGTAAACTATTGAGATCCCTCTATGTATCGACGATTGATCAGATCCTTGATGTATCAGTTTAATATTAGACCTAATATTTTCTTTGCATTGAACACTTCGAGCGAGTTCATGGTGGAAGCTAGGCATGTACAATGGATTACAACAATGCATGTGTTGTGATATATGTGTGGTACAACTAGTTATGGATTGAGATATGTCTCAAATGGTGAAGTACAAGTACAGGGATACACAGATTCCGATTGGGCAAGAAGTGTCGAGAACAAAAGGAACACATCAAGGTGTTGCTTTAGTTTGGGTTTTGCTATGATAAAATAGATGAATAGGAAGCAAACATCTGTTACACTCTGTTGATTTGGGATAGCATCGGATGTGCTCTAGGCCTCAAAATTTGCAGGAAGGCTTAGACACATGCATTCTCCAATACCCATAAATCGTTTTGGTAAATTCCACCTGGAAACAATTTTATTAAAATAATTAATATTTTTTAATGGGACCCTAAGTCTAAACTTAGGAAATTAAAAATATTAATGTTTATTAATCTAAACTATGGGTGAAACTTCTAGAAGAAGGAAGAGATCAAGTGAAATGATCCTAACCATTGATTAGAATCTAATCTGGGCCGTTGATTGATCAACGAGAGGATTATAAGAGGAGGCTTGATGGGCACTTGGAAAAAACACCAGAGGCATATATTCAGTTACCTGAGTAAGATCGATTTTCTCACTGGTCGAAGTTCGGCAAGAGAAAATCGAATCAGAGGGAGAGTTGCAGGTGAGAAAGGAAGAGGGGGCATCAACATATTCAGAGAGTGCAAGGCAACAAGACGCAGAGCAGGAACGGGGTGACGCCGAAAGAGGCAACGCATAGGCAGTTTGGCGCAGACCCTGCATGGGCAACTTGACGCTGAGCTAGGGAGAGCAGTTTGACGCAGAGAGGATCAAAAGGATCCCGGGGAAGAAGAAGTGCATCATCTGGGGTAGAACTCGGTCAAGAAGTGTTTGTAAACTTTCTCATTCCTATTTCACTGGCTATAATTTGTACATGAGAATTTGCTGAAGAATAATAAAACCCTCATCTACTGCACCGATTTTCCCACATTGGGTTTTGCCGGGGACGATTGTCCAAAAATAACTATCATTGTGATTGTATTTGAGCCAATGTTTTTTCCTTACATTACTTTCTGCAATGTTTTAATTCTGAAGGTTGCAGTAGAATATATTTTGATATTTGCCGTAAGAATACTGTGGATAACTTATTTCTGAAATAATAAGTAGAAGAAATAATATTAATCACTGCAGTAGGATTTCTATTCATAAATTTTCACATGGTATCAGAGCTAAAGGTAAGCAGAAGAAAGAAGCTGGAGGACCCAACATTGAAAGGAGAAGGGAATTTGAAATTCTTGCTGGGGCAGAAATTCGAATCTCCTAGAGGATTGCGCAGTTCAAGCCAAGAAGAGTGGATTTCGTGGGAAAACTCTCTCTGATTGAGTCGATAGAGAGGTAAGCCTTTCCAATCAAAATTTTTCAGTGGTAGAAGGAACAACACAACATAAGATTTAGCAGGGAGGGTTGTCTTAGGTGGGACGCAGTTTTTCCTGCAGCAGTTGCTGGGACAGGTTAGTGTCAGAAATTGGCACAATATGGATACTCAAAGTTTCTCAGATTTATCTACCAAATTAGATGAGGAATTCGCATGTCTAGCAAATTCAGCGTTAGCAAATGTTTGGTACATTGATAGTGGGACTTCAACTCATATGACTGGAGTACGAGAAAATTTATCGAGCTATCAAGAAGAACAAATGGACTTCCAAATAACCATGGGAAACAGAACGAAATGTACTCTAGTAGGGAGAGGCACCATAGCATTTTAGACAGAAAAAGGGACCAACATCCGAGCCACCAATGTTTTGCATGTGCCAGGATTAGGAATGAACTTGATTTTAGTGTCCCAGTTACAAGACAAGGGATATGATGTATACTTCATGGGAAAGAAAGTATACGTCAAGTATCCAAGCTGGAAGAAGAAAAAGCAAATTGGGATTTGAAGCAACAAGTTGTATAGGTTGCAGCTTGAATCACCAATGGCACTGATAGGCAACAATTGTAATGGTGACAAGGAGTGAAATGAATTATGGCATAGGCGAATGGGTACTTACACCATGGAGCACTAAGGATGCTTAGAGAAACTGTTACAGGGGTACCAATACTTAGTAGTGAACATGATGACTTATGCAGAGGATGTGTGCTAGGGAAGTACGCTAAAGAAGCTTTTTCTAGAAGTAACAATAGAGTAGAATGTGTATTAGGATTAATACACTGAGATATCTGCGGTCCTATGCCCACCCGAACTCTTAGTGGTGGCAAATACTTCGTCACCTTTATCGATGATCACTCCAAAAAAAACCTATTTCTTAAAGACCAAGGATGAGGTCTTTGATCGTTTCCGAGAGTTTAAAGTTCTTGTTGAAAATATGATAGGGAAAATGATAAAGTTATTGCGTTTAGATAATGGAGACTATACAAACAAGATTTCACAGATTTCTGCACAAAGGAGGGCATCAAAAGAGAGTGGAAAACTCCATATAATCCAGAGCAAATTGAAGTAGTAGAACGGAAAAACATAACTGTTGTTGGGGTAGCCAAAGCTATGTTGTATGATCAAGATCTACCTAGGTAAGTATGGGCAGAAGCTTGCAACACAACAATATATATCCAGAATAGAACTCCTCATAGAGCATTGGGGAAGAGAACACTGGAAGGAGTTTTCACAGGGAAGAAGATGAAAGTCAGTCATCTCAGGATATTCAAAAGTGTGGCGTATTGTCACATTCCAGACGAGAAGCACAGTAAATTGGATCAGACTATAGAAAAGGGGTATCTCGTAGGATACAACGAGACCTCAAAGGCATATAAAATCTACATTCCTAGCAGCAGGAAGATTGTAGTAAGGCGATGAAAAGTTCATGGAGGACAGAGCTTTCAGGAAATCTCGTGAGATGCCTGCAGTGAGATGTTCCATTAGTCCAAGAGCAGAAGGGGCAGCAAGGAGGACAGGCAGGAGGACATACACCTAGATCGAGTACAGTGACCACACCAGTATCTCCTCAGAAGGTGGAAATGCAGATGGTTCTCAATAGATGTAATGATAGGATCAAGAGGAAGAGTTGGTTGAGCCTCCCACCACCAGTGGTAGAACCAACAGAGAAGTACGAAAGACATTGAGGGACACATAAGAGTTTGTTGGAGCTCCTAGAGCCGAGAAGAGGCAGCGTAGACAATTTATAGATATCAGGCATTGGTAGCTCAGGTTAAAGAACCCTCTAGCTTTCAGGAAGTTGTTCAACACCAAGTATGGGTGGATGCCATGGTGGAGGATTACAACTTCATCATGACAAATGATGTATGGGAAGTAGTAGCTAGACTAGAAGATAAATCAGTTGTAGGATCACGATAGATCTACAAGATCAAGTATGTTGCAGATGACAGTATAGAGAAGTACAAGGCAAGGTTCATGGCAAAGGGGTATGCTCAGAAAGAAGGAATAGATTATGAAGAGGCCTTCGCCTAATTGCTCGATACACCTCTATCAGAGCTGTTATATCCCTAGCAACTCAAATGGGATAGAAGATTCACCAGATGGATGTCAAGACAACATTCTTGAACAGAGTGATAGAAGAGGAGGTGTATATAGAACAACCCAAAGGCTTCGAAACTCATGGGAAGAAAACTCATGTTTGCAGGTTAAAGAAAGCCCTGTACGGGCTTAAGCAGGCACCCAGAGCATGGTATGGTTGGATTGATAGTTACTTGTATCTGTTGGGATTTGTCAAGAGTGATGCTAATCTGAATCTCTACTATTTGTTGGTAGAGAATGAGCCACTTATTCTGGTATTGTATGTAGATGACCTGTTCCTAACTGGGTCATCAAGGCTCGTCCAGGATTGCAAGAAGAATCTTGAAGTTGAATTCGACATGAAGGACTTGGGATTGATGCATTATTCTCTGGGGTTGGAAGTTTGACAGAAGAATGGGGAGATCTTCTTTGGACAAGGAAGGTATGCCACAAAAATTCTGAAGAGATTCAAAATGCGGGATTATCGACCCATGGCTACTCCCATGATCACCAATTGGAAGAAAATAGATGCATCAGAAGACAAGGAAGTAGATCCCACCTTATATAGGAGCTCATTGGGTCACTTATGTATCTGGTCAACACTAGGCCAAACATTTGTTTTGTTGTCAACACTCTTAGTCAGTTCATGGTGGAACCAAAAAGGGTGCATTGGGCAACAACAAGGCACATTCTTAGGTATGTTCGCAGAACAATCAGATATGGGTTGAAGTACACCTGAGGGGAGGATGTCAGTTTGAATGGGTTCATTGATGCAGATTGGGCAGCTAATTTAGTAGACCGGAAAAGTACCTCAGCGTACTGCTTCAATGTTGGATCAGGGATGATATCTTGGTGCAGCAGGAAGCAGAAATCAGTAGCACCGAGCTCAACAGAAGTAGAATATATGGTAGCCAGCACAGCTACATGCAAAGCCATATGGCTTAGAAAATTGCTTGTGAGCTTATTCAGAAAAAGGATGGAAGCGACCAAGGTTTATTGCAATAATCAGAGTTGTATCAATCTTTCTGAGAATCCAATATTCCATGATCGGTCAAAACATATAGATATCCGTTGTCACTTTATCAAAGGCTGTGTTCAGCGTGGGGTAGTACAGCTACAATATGTCCCCACAGGAGAGCAGGTGGCCGACATACTCACAAAGGCTCTTGGAAGAGCTAAGTTCACTCAGTTCAGAGAGCAGATGGGTATGGTTGAAAATCCGTTTAAGTAGCAGCAACAGTTTGCAGTGCAGGGACAGTTTGCAGTGCCAGCAGCAACACAAATGCAGACATTCAAAGGGAGCTGTAGTATGGATGCAGCGTTGGCAGTAACAATGTCAGCAATAGTATAGTTACAACAACGCAGTAGTTGGTGAACAATATGGTAGTCATCAACAATGCAGAGGATGATGCTACAAATTCAGAGTAGTGTATTGCTAGAGCACATTCCTCGCTAAGAGGGAGTGTTGATTTGGGGTAGCATCAGATGTGCTATTGGCCTCAAAATTTGCAGGAAGGCTTAGACACATGCATTCTCCAATACAGATGCAGTGTTGGTAGTGACAGTGTCAGCAACATTATAGTTACATCGTCAACGCAGTAGTTGGTGAAAAGTATGTCAGTCATCAACAACGCAGAGGATGATGCTACAGATTCAAAGTAGTATGCAGTAGCAGTATATTGCTAGAGCACATTCCTCGCTAAGAGGGAGTGTTGATTTGGGGTACCGTCAGATGTGCTCTTGGCCTCAAAATTTGCAGGAAGGCTTAGACATATGCAGTCTCCAATACCCATAAATCGTTTTGGGAAATTCCACCCGGAAACAGTTTTATTAAAATAATTAATATTTTTTAATGGGACCCTAAGTCTAAACTTAGAAAATGAAAAATATTAATGGGTATTAATCTAAACTGTGGGTGGAACTTCTAGAAGAAGGCAGAGATCAAGTCAAATGATCCTAACCATTGATTAGAATCTAATTTGGGCCGTTGATTGGTCAATGAGAGGATTATAAGAGGAGGCTTGATGGGCACTTGGAAAGAACACCAGAGGCAGAGAATTAGTTACTCGAGTAAGATCGATTTTCTCATTGGTCAAAGTTTGCCAAGAGAAAATCAAATCAAAGGGAGAGTTACAGGTGAGAAATAAAGAGGGGGCATCATCATATTTAGAAAGTACAAGGCATCAAGACGCAGAGCATGAACAAGGTGACGCAAAAAGAGGCAACGCAAAGGCAGTTTGATTCAGAGCTTGCGTGGACAACTTGATGTTGAGCTAGGGAGAGCAGTTTGACGCAGAGTGGATCAGAAGGATCCTGGGGAAAAGGAAGTGCTTCACTTGGGGTAGAACTTGGTCAAGAAGTGTCTGTAAAATTTCTCATTCCTATTTTGCTGGCTGTAAATTGTACATGAGAATTTGATGAAGAATAATAAAACCCTCATCTGTTGCACCGGTTTTCCCACATTGGGTTTTTTTGGGGATGATTGTCCAAAAATCACTGTCATTGTGATTGTATTCATGCCAATATTTTTTCCTTACATTTAATTTCTGCAATTTTTTAATTGTGAAGGCTGCAGTAGAATATATTTTGATATTCGTTGTAAGAATATTGTGGATAACTTATTTATGAAATAATAAGTAGAAGAAATAATATTAATCACTGCAGTAGGATTTCTATTCAGAATTTTTCACACACTCAACATTGTAGAGGCTAAGTATATTGTAGCTAGTTTGGCGAGTTATGAAGCAATGTGGCTTCAGAAGCTGCGTGCAAGATTGTTTGATCATGTGTTGCAGAAGACCGTGATGTACAGGTCAAAGCACATTGAGATCAAGTACTAATACATCCAAGACATGGTATAGAAGGGGGCAATGAGGCTTTAATACATTTCTATGGACAAGCAAGTTGCTGACATTCTCACAAAGTCTCTGTCCCAGATGCGGTTTGCTATTTAGAGACAAGCTTGGAGTGGTTGAGAATGCCTCGATCGGTGAAAGGGAGTGTTGATGTTGTAGCATCAATGGCGGGGTATTGATTGGGTGCCATGTAATGTGGCCAAGGAGATTGACCCAGAGAGCATCAGGACGTGGAGTGCTCCCCTGGTCAGAAGCTTTTGACCATATTGCTAAGGGTTACTAGGTTGGTGGGTAGAGTGGCATGTGATGACATGGGGGAATGGTAAACTGGGCCAGTGTTTCACCATTGGTCAAGGAGATTTGACCTAGTTCCAATTGACAACTTGGATAGTTGGTGAACCAGGGCTAGTTTTGCTTTTACCCTAGTTAGGGGGTACTTAACCATATCGCCAAAGGGTATTTGGCTAGTGGGTGACTAGATCCTTTGCAAAGGATATTTCGCTAGCGGGTAACTAGATCAGTTGCTGGTGCTGACGTAGGATGATTTCCACATGGTTCTAGAATAAAACTTGAAGTGGATGGATACATTAACATAGCAGGCTCATTCAATCTCATCTTGGGATGGAGAAATCATTCAACAAAGTGGAAATCTAAGACAAGGTGAACACCTTCCTAGTTAAGAGGGAGTGTTGATTTTTTTGGGTAATTGCGGGAGGTATTCCCCAACTATAAGTCAACTCAGTTAAAAGGAGGGAAAGTAAAGTTAAAATTTAATTAAATTGCTAAAAGTCGATGCCAAAGTATAGGTTGGTCTAGCGAAAGGACGCATCGCTTGGGCATCCAAAAATATCTATAAATAGACAATTGAACTTCTCATTTGGATGCCTACTCTTCACCAACACATTCTCTCTCCTTTGCACATGGGAGGCAATCTGAGGAAGAGGATGAATAAGTCTGAGTCGTCGAATTTCTGAGTAGAGAGTCTTTGACCTGTCTTTCACCTACGTTGACTTCTCTACTCCTGGGAAGTTTAATCGAGTTTTGAGTACTTGCAGAACGACGAACTTCGGCCTGTTTGACTAGATGTGATTCTTACTTTATTTTGGTTAGGGTTGACCAAGTTTGACTTGTGACTATCAGATTGTACTTTTCCTGAACTGAACAATTTCTCCTAGGAAAAGGTTGTTGGGTTTTTCCTGAGGTTGGGTTTTCCCAAGGTAAATTTGTATATCTTTTGTGTTTGGTTGTCTCTTTATGATCCTATTATCATTATTGCATTATTGTGGATATTTTCTATGTATAATTTCTTAATGATATATGTAACATAAGATGACTTGAATAAGAAATCATTGGAAAGTAATTATAAGATTAGAAGATCAATTTCTCTTAAGAAAATCAACAAAAGAATCTAGGGGGAGTTCCATTCAAACTAGGGAACACATGCTTTGATCAAGTTATACCATAATCACATCAAGATACAATGCCTTAGAGAAGTGGGTGTTTGATGCCAACTCTTTATGTGTTTCTATGTCAGCATTATGGAATATGCAAAATCAAATGTGTTAATGTCAATTTTATATAAAATGAAAAATAAACAAGTTACTTGTTGAATTTTGACTTTAGTCCATGTTTGCAACACCTCTTCCCACATAATGCATTAGTTTATTGAGAAACTTATAGTACAAGTACACTCTTATTGGTTTCTATGTTGGGGAAAGGAAAAAATTTGTATAGAATTTTGTTATAGAGCACATAAGAAAGATTGCATAGAGAGTACACTTAACATTGTGGACATCATTTTCCTTCATGACCTTGCCAACTTGGATATTATCAACATCAAGTTACAAACTAGGTTGTCAGGTATGTTAGCACTCAAACTAGCAGGGGGTCATAGAGGGGCACTTGCTAGGTCAAGAGCAACAATGAAGCTAAAACCCACTGTCACCACAACCAAAGCTTCCTATTCTTTACATAATTTCATTGATGGGAGGAGACCTGATATATGGAGAATCACTTATGAATGATATATCAACTAAGATGGGTGTGAAGTGATCTCGGGGACCCTTTCCTAGGGGAGACTCAAGAATGGGACTTGCTTGCTTCTTAAGCAAGGTACAAGGCTTTCTAGGAGAAGGGGACGAGGATTTAGGGGCTAGGTTTGAGGAGTGTGAATTGTAAAGGAGCTTCTAAAACCCTAAAATGCTTGTTGAACTTGGTTTCCCAAGTGGTTTTTGAAAAGTTGACTTTTTAAAGGTATGGGACCAAGTGGACCCAGGTTAGGTCAAGAGGAAGGAGTTTAGCAACCAATGATAGACTTGACCAAAACAAGGAGGAGAAAAGGATCCAAGAATTGATTTTTAGTTGAGGGTGCAAAATGATCCCTATGAGGAACTAGCCTAGGGAAGCTTAGGGCAAAAACCAATCTTGAGGATAGGGCTTGGGATATATTACAACCCCACCATCGGAATTTCCTCAAATTTGGAGGAGACCTAGGAGATACGCCAGTGTAGTAGAGACCAAGAGATCAAATTTTTCTTATGGGTGGGTTGTCAGGAAAATGATGCCCTAAGAGCCTTAATGTGGCTAGACCTAGAATAAAGAAGGAGAGGTGAAGAAAAATGTTTCTTTGAGTGATTACCTTATGGTAGACTAGTACCTAATCATTTGGGGACATTGGAGTCAAGAAGAATATGAAGATAGACTTTGTTTCTAGGTCAAGGAGGCCTTAAGATTAACCTCACTTGTCACTAGGGCAAAAGAGAGAGATCTTAAAAGCTTTTATACTTCGTTTTGCAAGGTGAAGTGGCTTATCAAGATAAATTCAACGATATAATTATCCCTAGTAGAATTCGTTCAACATACATGGCCCATACATAGAGATATGCTATATAGAAACATAATTCCACAATTTCGCAACAAATGCATGCAACAACTAGCCCTCGGCGAAAATCTCATTATTAATGCATGTGACAAAGTAGAAGAATAATAACATTAAATTTGCACTTACATGTAAAAGAATATATTCAACCACCAATAGACTTGCCAATCATGAAGCTCCAATATAAGAAAGACAATCGATACATCAAAATTCATCCATGCTTCGAAATTTTGTCCACCAAGAAGGAATAACGAAAATCTCAAGAGACATACAAGTCCAAACCAAGTGATGAACCAAAATGAATGCATGTGTCTCCTATTTATACACTCATTAGGAATTTGAATGACCTAATTTGAGCCTACATTAGCTCATTAAATAAAAATAATGTGCAAATAACTAACTTTTGGTGACAAGCACACCAAACTAGCTCATAAACAAAATAACAAGCCTCCCAAGAGGTCGTTTCGTTGGGCTCTAAAAGAGGCCCGATGAAGTCCATAGGTGCCAAAATGATGAATTGGACTTACAAAAGTAATGGACAAGGGGTTGGCCCCTTGTTCTCCAAACAATAAACTTACGGTGCTCCCAATCGCTGTGAGGGCACACAAGTGACCTCATGGGTCTCCAACTAAGTCGAAGATGCCCGTAGATCATTTGTAAGGGCTCAGATGATGGTGTAAGTGATGCCACATCAACATACAAGTCCCGGGCCATCACCAAGTGCATGGTAGAACTATGGGGTTGGCTGTGCAAAGGTGAACCATGTGCATCTACCTCATCTAAGAAGTGAATATTGAGCAATCTTTGAACATCTTTGGGGATCCATGGATTGCTTTCTACTGTTTTGGAGGCCCATGGCTCTCAACGCACACCCTACATGTGCCAATGCAACCCTTTGGAGGGTTAGGACCCCGTATAGGGAGACTAAACCCAAGATGGAGATCACCTGCAATCCTGCATAAGATCCAATGCATCCCCTAACCTTTTAGTATGACAACTCATCAAGAAATCGAGTAAAAGAGCTTACAAACCATGGACAACAAGTGGGGACTTTATAATGGCATGTCCTTCCATAATGGGATTTAGCATGTGCTAATGTCTCCAAGCTCCAAATGGGGTTAACCAAGTATCCTATTAGGTGGTTTCTACTTCTAAAGGGGATACTATGTCCAAGGTACATCATTTAAAAGGTGGTGGCATGTGGTAAAGGGATGAATGGAGTAGTGAATGAAAATGGGCAACCTTGGGCCACATATTGGGGTATAAGGGTATTTAGTAAGAGGGAAGCCCACACTTAGGTATATAATGTATAGAAGGGAGAAATCGTGGTACATGAGGCCCTTTTTCCTTTTATGATTTTTCTTTGATTAAATGCTTAGGGCTCAAGGGATAAGAGCATCATATCTAAGGTATAACAACAGATATCCCTTTTAAGGTAGGGAGGTTCATTGCTCACTAAGGGTTGGGACAATCATGGGTTCCTAAATGATAAAGGAGGCTCATCTAGGGCCTATAGGAACCAGGGTGATGACCATGAAAATGGGATAGAGCTCATGTATTGGCTTTTTCCCACGTGCTAAATGTGTTTGTTCCGACCATCTTTTGCATTTTGTGGTACATTTTCCTGTTGAATGTGGCCAATTATGCTTTTACTTTTCTTTTTAGCTGCATCAACCTTTGGGGCATCATTCCAGGCCCGACCTAAGGTGTGGGCAAGGGGAGAGGGAAGGCTAACCCTATGCGCACCCAGGTGGGAGAAATGATGAATGGGGTTATAATGAGTGGAAAGGGAGTAATATATGTGGACGAGGGAGCAGGACCACGCAACCAAAATTGGGGTTTCCCATGCAATACCATCCCTAGATCCAAAAGGTTAGTAAAAAAGATCCCACGGGACTAGAATCCAAGGTTAACATCGAAAAGGGGTCTAGGGGACACGAGCATAGACTTAGCTCATTCGTTCCACCGAATCTCCCCATTAATCCATTCGAGGAAGTGTCCATGATAACCAAACTATAATACTCAATTACCAAATGACAAGGCACACCTTTAGGTTCAGGAGGCCCATCTTCAAACATACGATCATGACATGTGGGTGAGGGAGCACGTGGATGGCTCAGGTGGCGGAGAAGTGGCACAACGAGTTAGTTGGTGTCCGCAAGGGGCTGATGGCTGAGGACCATCTTGGAGATTTTTTTTCTCCTAGGGACATCACCCACAAAATGGTGGGTAACATCTAGCTCCAACTAGGACATGATCTCTCAAAGAAGTGGACGTAGCTACTCGAATGAGAGGTCTCAAGAACTCCAACAATCTCTTGGTTATCATACACCTGTTACCTACACATATAATAAATGAAAAACATGGGGCAACATGCTTTCGTGACGTCCCATGATTGCACATGCTTGAATTAGGCCCATAAAATCGACTCAGAATTAAAATGCAGTTTTAAAATCTAAATGCAGCTAATCTACCATGAGAAAAATCGTATGATATTAGTTCTAATGCAAAATCAACATGCGATGCATCCCACTCTACCATGCATATGATACAATATTAAGTCTCAAGGAAAGGAGTGATATGACTTAATTTGACTGGCTGGCGCCAAAGTTCATCGTTGAGTTTAGCAATGTAATAATAGTCCTCCCCAAATTTTCCATGAATCTTGACAGGATTTGGGTCTCTATCAATCAAGACCAAGTCCTCGACTTTATATTCCTTTTTAGGCTTCCACTTTCTGTTTGTTTTAGAAATTTGTCGTTTGAGAATGCAAACTTCTTGAGCAAGAAGAATAGGAGAAGTCTTCTCAATTTCATGTGGTTTGTAATATGGTCCAGGCTTATTCACATGAGAGAGATAGGTGGGTTCCCTCTAAAGGATAAAATGGGTTCCATCAGATTGCGAAATGGTAGCATATGATAAGTCCATGTGGACATGACCCCCAATGGTAGCCCCTCATTTCCTAGATAATAAAATTCCCAACTCATCAGGAATATCAATGACAACAACATCCATGAGAAGGGATATGTCAGGGTTCCTAGCTAAAGAAACCTTAAGGTCCTTTATGAGGCCTTCTACCTCTGCAGGGTTGGAGTTAAAACCACATACCTTCATATATGGCTGAGTGATGTTGAGACCCAATTGCTTCATAACTTTTAAGGGCATGATATTCGCAAAAGCCCCTGAGTCTAACATACAATTATGTAAGAATAGGTCATTGATAGCCAAAGTGAGCACAAATGGTTCACACCCAGGGTTTCGGTCAGGAATATGAATGTTCTGTAAGTCTTCGGGTAATTTTTCCTGAATACCTAAGGACTTCTTGATTTGTTGTTGTTGCTCGGGAAATTTCGCAATCTCTTTCAAAGGAACATGTATGGTTATTTTTCCTTCGACAACCCCTATGTCAATGTTAAGTTTAGCCTCTTTTCCCTTCTCTTTCTTCTTGCTGTTTTCCTTCCTTGGAGGATCCTTTTTTGAATTGGCTTTGGTTGGGGGATCCTTCTTGGGAGGAATTTCAGCAAGAGACTCCTTGGGAGGGGCTTGCTTGGGAAATGAGTCTTCTTTAGATGATTCCTTAGAGGTTGTAGGGTCTTTTTTATTTTCCTTTCGTGAATATTGGACCTCTTTGAACCTTCCCTTACTATCAAAGTTAAGAATGGATTCTTCCTTTTCTTCCTTAAGGGTGATCTCACTAATGTGAGGGTATGTGAACGAGCCTCCCAGCAAAATGTTGAAGATGTCAGATTCAACAAGGTTAGCTTGCTCGTCAATTTCTTCATCCTCACTCTCTCCCTCTTCACTTCCCTCATCCTCAGAAGATGAGTCTGTCTCAACAACATTTAGTTGGAGCCAAAGTGTTTGGGAATTGAGATGAGCTTGGCCTATCTTCTTCATTTTTCTTCTTGGGAAAGGGTTTTTCTTTTGGAATATAATTAGATTTTTGGGCCCTTTCCAAGGCAATGATTTTATTCTTGATAACCTTGTCATGTGCATTGGCTTCTTCAGTGAATTTCTCCATTTTCTTGAGGATGGCAAGGAGGGCTTCTTCATGTTGATCTTTGGATTTCTCCTTGACTCTGGCTTTGGCTCTAGGGTGGTTAGTGGCATCCACCTTCGAGATTCGTTGGTTTTCTTCAACTTCCATTGCTATATCTTTGGCTTCAGCAAATGTGGAAGGTTTCTTGTCTCTTAATACATAGGTTAAGTGGCCACCCACAACTTTAATGAATTTATCAAGGATATTAACTTCGGATGGTTTCAAATGATCAGGTATATCCTTGACTACCCTATTAAATTTTTAAATGAATTCCCGTATGTCTTCCCTTCCCTTAGTTATTTGATAGAATTATTCAATGTTGAAGGTTCCTTGGGCATTGCATGACCACCTCTTCATGAATAGGTCTTCAAAATCATCAGAGTCTTCTATGCATGCTGGGGGAAGGTAAGATACCATTTTCTTACTTGTCCCTCAAGCGATAGAGAAAAAAACATCATGATCCTATCTTCATCGAAGATCATTCTGGGGGACATTTTCCAATAGAATTCCTCAATGAAGCCATGAGAATTCGAAGTAGCATCCCCTTTGAACTTGGGTAACTATCGGTTATATTTTTCAGGCAATGGTTTGGGATTGTCACTCAGCTTCAAAGGGGCAAAGACACTAACCAAGTGTCTTTCACTTTTGGTCATCTTTGGTTGGTCTTGTTTTGGGTCATTGTTAGAAGTAAATGTCATCTTTGGGGAGGTTCACCGACTTTCTCAAATTCAGGGAGAAGGGCAGTTCCAATATGGATTTTGTTGAACATTCTCCCCTTTTTGCAGCAGACCTAGTTAAAGGAGGAATGTTGTTGCCTTCAAGTAAACTAGGGGTTTGGACAATGAGTAGAGTCTCCAGAGGAATGCTTATAGATGTCGTTAATGAATCAATTACTCAATGATTCACTAGGGAGGTAGACCTTCTTCCTCCTCGAAAAAGATACCAAAATGTGATCGCCCAAACTAGTAGGGGGTCCTAGAGGGGCACTTGCTAAGTCAAGAGAAACAATGAAGCTAAAGCCCACTTTCACCACAACTAAAACTTCCTACTCTTTATAGACTTTCACCGATGGGAGGAGACCCGATATATAGATATTCACTTATGAAGGATAGATCAACTAAGATGGGCGTCAAGTGATCTCAGGGACCCTTTCCTAGGGGAGACTCAAGAATGGGACTTGCTTGCTTCGTAAGCAAGGTATAAGGCTTTCTAGGGGAAGGGGATGAGGATTTAAGGGTTAGGTTTGAGGAGTGTGAATTGTAAAGGAGCTTGTAAAACCCTAAAATCCTTGTTTAGGAAATTCAAAGGTACGGGACCACACAAACCAAGTGGACCCAGGGTAGGTCAAGAGGAAGGAGTTTAGAAACCAATGATAGACTTCACCTAAACAAGGAGGAGAAAGGGATCAAAGAATTGATTTTCAGTTGAAGGTGCAAAATGATCCCTATGATAAACTAGCTTAGGGAAGCTTAGGGAAAAAACCAATCTCGAAGCTAGGGCTTGGGATATCTCACAACCCCATAGTCGGAATTTCCTCAAATTTGGAGGAGGCCTAGGAGATACACTAACGCAGTAGAGGCCAATAGATCAAATTTTTCTTGTGGGTGGTTTGTCGGGAAAATGATGCCCTAGGAGCCTTAATGGGGCTAAACCTAGAATAAAGAAGGAGAGGTGAAAAAAATGTTTCTTTGAGTGATCACCTTATGGTAGACCAGTGCCTAATCCTTTGGGGAGATTGGAGTCAAGAAGAATATGAAGATAGACTTGTTTCTAGGTCGAGCCCTGAAGATCAACTTTGCTTGTCACTAGGGAAAAAGAGGGAGACCTTAAAAGCTTTTATACTCGTTTTGCAAGGTGAAGTGGCTTATCAAGATAAATTCAACCGTAGAATTATCCCTAGGAGAATTTGTTCAACATACATGGCCCATACATAGAGATATGCTATATGGAAACATAATTCCACAATTTCGCAGCAAATGCATGCAACAACTAGCCCTAGTATAGCGAAAATCTCATTGTCAATGCATGTGACAAAGTAAAAGAATAATAACATTAAATTTGATCTAACGTGTAAGAGAATATATCCAACTATCAATAGACTTGCCAATCATGAAGCTCCAAGATAAGAAAAGACAATCCATACATCAAAGTTCATCCATGCTCCACAATTTCGTCCACCAAAAAGGAATAGCAAAAATCTCAAGAGAGATACAAGTCCAAACCAAGTGATGATCCAAAATGAATCCATATCTCTTCTATTTATACACTCATTAGGAGTTTGAATTACCTAATTTGAGCCTACATTAGCCCATCAAATAAATCTAATTTGTAGATAACTAACTTTTAGTGACAAGCCCACCAAACTAGCTCATAAACAAAATAACAAGCCTCCCAAGAGGTCGAATAATCAATAATGCATAGGCTTGATGAAGTCCATAAGTGTCAAAATGATGAATTGGACTTCCAAAAGTAATGGACAAGGGGTTGGCCCCTTGTTCTCCACACAATAAACCTATGGTGCTCCAAATGGCCGTGAGGGCACACAAGTGACCTCATGGGTCTCCAAGTAAGTCGAAGATGCCTGCAGATCATCTGTAAGGGCTCAGATGATGGTGTAAGTGATGCACACCAACATACAAGTTTCGGGTCATCTGCCATGTTGTAGCATCCATTGTCATTTTACTTTAATTTTTAGTTTTATTGCAAAAATGGAAAAAAATCAAATATTATGTTATAATCGAAAGAATGGAGAATGCGGAAATTTAAAAGAAATGAGTTGTTTTGCATTATTGACGGCTTTTGAATGTGAGAAACCTGAGAGAAGATCTGGGTCGTCCGATCAACAGGTCACAGATCTGACGGTAGTTGTGCAGTTAACAAGCGCGAGAGTTAAATCAAAATCGGACGCCATAAATTATAAAATGGAGTTGAAACCCTAGTCAATCAGGGCCGTCCTCCCGAAGGCAGCAGATCTGACGGATATTGCGTCGAAAAGTGAACGGTTTTATTTTTAAAAGAGGACCCGATAAGCCTTTTAACTGCAGTTTTATTTCCTATCGGGTCTGTGGGGAAGTCAAAGGGTTGTTGAAAAAACAAACGCGATAAGGTTTTGTTCAACAGGGTTAAAGTTTCGTTGAGTTTCGAAGGATCGGACCGTCCATTGAATGGGTGATCGGACGGTGATCATGCACAACTCAGGCAAACGTGATAACTTTATGAACCAAAGTCTAAATCCTTTTTAGTTCCATGGTGAGCTATATTCCGCGTAAATTAACCAATTTCACTGTTTTAGCAAAATAACCAAAGTTAGAGGCGAATGACCAAAACTTCAAAGGAACGGTGATTGGTCAGGTTTCTTAATGTTTCCGCCAATCAGAGCACTTCCGATATATACGTGGGCCATAAGGGTTTCCTTGTGTTTCAACCAATCAGAACATTTCCGATACATACGTGGGCCCAAGTCCACGCACGATGTTTTGTAAAGATGCAGTTTGTTGTGTTAAAACAATTTAATTATTATCAGGACATCTACAGGGCTAGAACTCGCATAATAACACTCAACCCACATATTCAAGCCACAGATTCGAACGACGAGCAACCATCACCTTCTAATTTTCGTCACTTCTTGTCATTTTGTTTTCTTGCGGAGAATGAGGTGTCTTTTACTCTCCATTGTAATATTCTGCAATAATTTTTACTTTAGAAAGTTAGGAGATAGTTAAGCAGTTTGACAGTTTTGGTGATTACCAACTGTCTCATAATGTATAAAAAGAGGAAAATTTACAGAGAAAGGGTTCGAACTTTGGAGAACCTGGAGACTAGGCCACTGTATTCTTGATAAAACCGTTGATTACTGAAAGAATCAAAAGTTTTCCACACATTGTTGGTTATGATTTTGTGACTTCTCTGTTATGTGTCTTCATATGTTTTTTTCCTTTAGGTATGGTAATGAAGCCGCAGGTCTTTATTGGTTTATGTAAATGAAGTTAAAATCGCTTAAAAAGAGTGCTCCTATACTTGAAGTTCCTATCTCTGCAATTCTTCAATTCTTCTAAGTTATAGATAGTAGTTTCTGTGTAAGACAACATATTATCTTTAACTTCTTCCAAGTGTCACAAATAGTAGATTCTGTGTAAAACATCATATTGTCTCTGACTTCTTCATCTTTCTTCATTCATCATTTGTATTCAGCAATCAAATGGCATTCTGAGATTTCATGTCACCTAAGTATTAAGGGTTAAAAACCAAGCACAATTTCTACACAGCTAGGAAATTGGTTTCTTAAGGGACAACATTAATTGGTGCCATTGCCGGGGAGAGAAGACAAGAATACTTTTCCCTGGGTTTTCAATATTTGCCTCTAATTGTTCAGTGAGGTGGAAATATTTCGCTGTTTTGAACAATAATAACTCTGGCTCCGAAGAGACCCCATACAAGGTCAGATACCTCACAACAGAAAGTTCAAGCCTTTTAAGATCCTGAGAGGCTAGTTTCCGAGAGGGTTGGAAGGCTTAACACTTACACCAATTCCTATAATGTCTGCACCAGGCAGTAGTTCATCACATCTATCACATTCATCTTTTATTGACCAAGACTCACCTTTTACATCCAATTCATTTCAAGAACCCAACTGTCAAGAACAATATTTAGAGTCTGTTTCTTTTTCAGTATCTGCTATAATTATTTAGCCTAAACCTATAACTATATTACCACCTTTGCACACTCCATTTACTCCTCACATCCTCTGGTAATCTAGGTTTAGTAAATTCAGGAGCAAATATGGCAACACTTACATTTTTGATGAATAGGTATGCACCTATTCAATTGCCACAACAGTGGAATCAAATGCCACAAGGATACTTGAATATTCTTCCTCGTTTCACAAGGGATGATGAACAAATAGTAAAGAATCATATATCAGTATTTTGTAATTTCGCATAAAACCTAAATGTTGAACACCTAGATGTTGTTCTAAGACTTTTGTCCAATCCTTGGATGGAGAAGCAAGAAAATGGTTTAAAGGGTTTCCTAATAACTCTATTACAACATGGGAAGAGATGGAGTGCTTGTTCACCCAGAGATGGGGAGAGAAAAGAGACCATGGGTATTCACTCACAGAGTTTAATGTTATCAAGAAGAAGTCTGATGAAAGTGTTGTTGAATTAATCAGAAGGTTTAGTAAATTGTACATTAGTCTTCCAGTGGAGATTAAGCCCCCTCCTGCTGGTGCAAAAATAACTTTTGCAAGGGCTTTTGAATCAAATTTTGGATTCACATTGAGGGAGAGAAGGTCTGCAACCCTTGATCAGATCCAAACCGATGCCTTAGAGATAGAAGCAAATTTGGTGGCTGCACGTAAAGCACCAAAGACAACGTATTCAAGATAAGGGAAAAGCTAAAGTAGAATCCTCTCAAGATCAAACATTAGAGGATATGAATATTGTAATTTGAAATTTGTCTAATAAATTGATTAAATTAGAATGGGAGAATATGAATTCTGAGAGGCAAGTATAACAAAACAGAAATTTAAATCCTTAGTATAGAAGACAACCTCTGCAAATTTTACAGCAGGAGAGAAAAGACCAAGATCAGGTTCAAGCAACACTTTACTTAGAGGTAGATCCTGATGGAGTACCAGAGCGTTCCAAGGATCATAATGACCATATTTTCACATTGTATGCAGTAGATGAAGATGAACTAGGTGTTGAGGGAGAAGAATATACTGACAAATTCCATTCATGATGATAATGAAATTGATGAATATTGTAAGCAGTTCACTGATTTTATGGAGGCAGAAGAAGTATGACTTGAGATCAAGAAAAAGATCTAGAAATCAAGAAAATGAAGGTGAGCAACAAGTTCCAGCTCCCATACAAAATGTGACTCCACAAGAACCACAGCCTGAAAACAGTTAGAGAAAGGAAAGCATTAGCATAATACAAATGGCAAGACTCAAATACTTCAAGGTGAGTATTCTCAAGATAAAAGTGACAAAATTCCTTTAGAAAGAATTGTTTCTTTTCCATAGGAGGTTTCAGTGATGAAGAAAAGTGAAGATGAGAATGAAAGGAATACTAAACAGAGCCATGTGTTTAGTTTCACTAAAGAGTTAGAAAAGATCAAAATTTAGGTACCCCTCACAATGTTGGTCAAAACACCAGTTTATCAAAGAGAGATTGCTGAGTTTATCAACCTGTCTCAGAATGTGAATATAAATGACATTGTAACTCTGCAAGAAGATAAACCAGTAGTGGTTTTTGGTCCACGTGGAGGAGGTAGATTCTTCAACAACTCCTTTCTACATTTCTTTATTGATTCATGATTTCCTGTTGCATAATTGTATGTTTGATTCAGGAGCTTCACATAACGTTATGCCATTATCAGTGATGAAACAACTAAACCTACAAGTTACTAAACCTTACAGAGACTTGTATTCTTTTGATTCAAATAAAGTCAAGTGTCTGGGGGGCATTAAAGATATGGTGGTGTCACTATTCCAGATTCCAGCTAGAAGTTTGGTAATGGATGTAGTGGTAGCAAATATCCCTGCTAGATTTGGAATGTTACTATCTAGGTCATGGGGGGCTAAATTGGGTGGTGTTCTGAAATTGGATTTTACCTATGTTGTCATACCAATTTTTGGTGGAGAAGAAAGGAGGCTGTATAGAGAGACAAGATTTATTAGAACAATCACAAATAACGAAGCAAGTAATTCACTTGTATATAGCCAGGAAAAATATGACTTTTCTTGTTTCATGCTGCATGACAATGCAGAATTGGTTGAAGATAACTAGAGGCAATTTACTTCAGCCTGTGTAAATATAGAGCTGCAAACAAAAGGGGTGTGGAAGTGCTTCTTTGATGGAACCTATTCTAAAGAAGGAACATGTGTTGGTTTCCTTCCACAGTATGAATAGATTCAAGATCACAATATTGAAACCCAGATTGAGCCCAAGCTGGTCAAATTGTTAAGGAAGTTTCACTTAATTATAAGGAGAGATATATTAAGCTTTTCAGGGAATAGACTGATGTTTTGGCTTGGTCCTGTGAGGATCTCAAGGCATATGAGGAAAACATGTTCAACAAACTTGGATGCCCGGTCAAACTCATAACAGATAATGCTTAAGTGTTTAGTTCAAAGAATCTTGATTGTGAAACTCTACAACTGCCTGTCAATGAGCAGTACCTCAAACAGTATTTCCAGTTCTGAAGCACAAGCATCCTATCATTGTAGATACAGAGTGAATTCATTGTACAAATTCCATAGAATTTGAATTGGCTAAGCAATATATGACTCCATGCCTGAGGTGAAGGCACTGATCTGCGGTTCGTAGTGCTTCTATGGCAAAAGCACTATCCCTAGGTGGAGCTAGATGTTGTAGCATCCATCGTCATTTTACTTTAACTTTTAGTTTTATTGCAAAAATGGAAAAAAAAAAATCAAATATTATGTTATAACCGAAATAATGGAGAATGCGGAAATTTAAAGGAAATGAGTTGTTTTTCATCATTGACGACTTTTGAACATGAGAAACCCGTGAGAAGATCTGGGTCGTCCGATCAACAGGCCATAGATCTGACGGTAGTCGCGCGGTTAACAAGTGCGAGAGTTAAATCAAAATCGGATGCGATAAATTATAAAATGGAGTTGAAATCCTAGTCAATCAGGGCCTTCCGCTCGAAGGCAGCAGATCCGACGAATATTGCGTCGAAAAGTGAATGGGTTTTATTTTTAAAATCGAACCCGATAAGCCTTTTAACTGCAGTTTTATTTCCTATCGTGTCCGTGGGGAAGTCAAAGGGTTGTTGAAGAAACAAACACGATAAGGTTTTGTTCAACAGGTTTAAAGTTTCGTTGAGTTTCGAAGGATTGGACCGTCCATTGAATAGGTGATTGGACGGTTATTGCGCACAGCTTAGGGGGACGTGATAAGTTTATGAACCCGAGCCTAAATCCTTTTCAGTTCCATGGTCAGCTATATTCTGCGTAAATTAACCAATTTCGTTGTTTTAGCAAAATAACCAAAGTTAGAGGTGGATGACCAAAACTTCAAAGGAACGGTGATTGGTCATGTTTCTTAGTGTTTCAGCCAATCAGAGCACTTCTGATATATATGTGGGCCATAAGGGTTTCCTTGTGTTTCAGCGAATCAGAACATTTCCGATACATACGTGGGCCCAAGTCCACGCACGAAGTTTTGTAAAGATGCAATTTGTTGTGTTAAAACAATTTAATTATTATTAAGACGTCTACAGGGTTACGCTTGCAGAATAACACTCATCCCACATACTCAAGCCACATATTCAAATGGGGAGCAACCAGCACCTTCTAATTTCTGTCACTTCTTATCATTTTGTTTTCTTGAGGAGAATGAGGTGTCTTTTACCCTCCATTGTAATATTCTGCAATAATTTTTGCTTTAGACAATTATGAGACAATTTTGATGATTATCAACTGTCTCATAATGTATAAAATGAGGAAAGTTTATAGAGAAAGGGTACGAACTTTGGAGAACCGGGAGACTAGGCCACTATATTCTTGATAAAGCCGTTGATTAATGAAAGAATCAGAGGTTTTGCACACATTGTTGGGTATGATTTTGTGACTTCTCTGTTATGTGTCTTCATATGTTTTCTTCCTTTAAGTATGGTAATGACGCTGCAGGTCTTTATTTGCTTATGTGAATGAAGTTAAAATCTCTTAAAAGAGCGCTCCTGCAATTCTTCTAAGTTACATATAGTAGTTTCTGTATAAGACAACATATTATCTTTAATTTCTTCCAAGTGTCACAGATAGTAGATTCTGTGTAAAACAACATATTGTCTTTGACTTCTTCAACTTTCTTCATTCATCATTTATATTCAACAATCAAATGGCATTCTGAGATTTCATGTCACATAAGTATTAAGGGTAAAAAACCAAGTCTTTCAGGTCTTTCATTTGAGAACACAACATACAATTAAGTGACAAACAAGTGACAAAAATTATAAACATTAATGTCTTAAGCACAATTTCTACATAGCCAGGAAATTGGTTTCTTAAGGGACAACATGCTAAGTGCATGGTACAACTGTAGAGCTGGCTGGGCAAAGGTGAACTAGGTGCATCTACCTTGTTTAATCTCAAGCAATCTTTGAACATATCTGGGGATCCATGGAGTGTTGTCTACTGTTGCAGAGGCCCATGGCTCTCAACAAGCAACCTACATGTGCCAATGTTGCCCTCTGAGGGTTAGGACCTCGTATAGGGAGACCAAACCCAAGATGGAGACCCCTGCAATCCTGCATAAGATCCAATGCATCCCCTCACTTTCCAGCACAACAAGTCATCAAGGAAATCAAGTAAAAGAGCTTACAAACCATAGACAACAAGTGAGAACTTCATAATGGCATGCTCTTCCATAATGGGCTTTGCCATGTGCTAATGTCTCCAAGCTCCAAATGGAGTTAACCAAGTATTCTATTAGGTGGTTTCTACTTCTAAAGGGGATAATATGTCCAAGGTACATCTTTTAAAAGGCGTGGCATGTGGTAAAGGGATGAATGGAGTAGGGAATGAAAAGGGTCAACTTTGGGCCACATGCTAGTGTACAAGGGTAGCTAGTAAAAGGGAGCCCACACTTGGGTATATAATGTATAGGAGGGAGCAAATATGATACATGAGTTGCCCAAACCTTGATTTTTCCACCCTTCTTTATACGCCTTTTTCCTTTTATGATTTTTTTTTGATTAATTGCTCGGGGCTCTAGGGAGTATGATGTGTAAGGTATAACAGTGGATATCCCCCTTAATGTAGAGCAGTTTAGTGCCCACCAGGGGTTGGGACAATCATGGGTTCTTGAATGATAAAGGAGGCTCATCTAGGGCCTATAGGAACCAGGGTGATGGTCGTGATAATGGGGTAGAGCTCATGTATGAGCTTTTTTCCACGTGTTAAATGTCTTTGTTCCGACCATCTTTCGCTTTTTTGTGGTATATTTTTCTCTTGAATGTGGCCAATTATGCTTTTACTTTTCTTTTCAGGTACATCAACCTTCGGGGCATTATTCCAGGCCTAACCCATGGTGTGGGCAAGGGAAGGGGGAAGGCTAACGTTATGTGGACCCAATGGAGGAATGTGTATCTAGGTGGGAGAAATGATGAATGGGGTTATAATGAGTTGAAAGGGGGCAATATATGTGTACGAGGGAGCACGATAACACAACCAAAATAAGGTTTTCCCATGTAGTACCATCCTTAAAGCCAAAAAGTCAGTAAAAGAGATCCCACGGGACTAGAATCCAAGGTTAAGATCCAAAAGGGGTCTAGGGGACACGAGCACAAACCTAGTTCATTTTTTCCGTTGAATCTCCCCATTAATCCATGCCTAGAAATGTCCATGATAAGCAAACTACAATACTCAATTATCAAATGACAAGGCATACCTTTAGGTTCGAGAGGCCCACCTTCAAACATACAATCATGACAGATGAGTGAGGGACCACATGGCTGGCTCAGGTGGCGGAGAAGTGGCACAATGAGCTAGTTGGTGGTTGCCCGCTAAGGACCATCTTGGATTTTTTTTTTCTCTGTGGGACATCACCCACAAAAGATGAGTAACAAAGCACATTGTACACTGTAATCTCATAATGTGAATGTGAATGTCGAGATGCAAAGTCAAGAAATATATAAAAACATGTTGCAAATGCATCATATATGTACGCTAAAGGCATGTTCTCTTTTGCTCCTGATGTGATGATGATGGTTCATGCAATATAAAATATACTTTTAACTATAAGGTTGGGTCAATGTTATTAGTTGACTCTTCAGCATCACCTACATTTTTGTCCAATTGGAAACTTTTGGAAAAAAGTGCAAAAGCCGCACCTGTTGGTAAAGTGTAAGACCTAGAAAACCATAATCTCATAAATGAACATATCAAGAAATAGGCCATTGATAAGTTCGCTGATACTATTGATCATTGCATTTCTATGAAGTGCAAAAAATGGTGTTTACGTTAGAAACAATTAGAAAAGTGTTTTGGGGATACAACTCATAGATTGCCACTCTTAAGGATCATGAAAAGGGATATAATGTTAGACACTTGATACTCATCTTGTAAGCACCTAAATAGATTTATTGAAATTCATTTCAATAGATCTAGAGAAAGAAAGGCGCAAGGTGCATTAGATCTAGAGAAAGAAAGGCGCATTTACATATGCGATCTCCTCAACATTCAACATATTTTGAAGCTAAAAAGAAAAGTAAACCCATGTTGAATGTATCATGAAGATGGCCATTGTAAGTTCAATGAGACTATTTGATTATTGCAAAGTTAGAAATTGTTTTTGGGATATAAGTCATATATCAACTTGTCGACTGCAACCTTTAAGGAATATGAAAAGAGATAATGTTGACTCTTGATATTCTCACAAGAACCAAAAGAGCTTAATTGAAACTTGTTTCAATAGATCTAGGGAAAGAAAGGCACATTTACATACGTGATTTCCTTAGCGTTAGAAATATGTTGAAGCTACAACGAAAAGTAAACATAAAAAACACTTCTACGGACAAATCTCAGGATATGCCTTGGAACCCATTGATTGCTGATTTCGATGTTATTGGACACTACAAATTGTATTGATTTTACATTATGTACTTTGATTCTCTTAAACAAAATATAAGATTGTTCCCACTACAACTATTCTCTTTTGTCGTCCATAGTTATTCGATGACACTCTTGCATATATATGAATGCCTTTGTTACATGAAGGATGAATTGGATAAGTTTTGATAGTATCCAACATTAGGATTATTGATGTTTACATTGTTCTCTAATGATATTGTTATGTTTACTTCACATTTATTACATGAAGGATGAATTGGATAAGTTTTGATAGTATCCAACATTAGGATTATTGATGTTTGCATTGTTCTCTAATGATATTGTTATGTTTACTTCACATTTACAGTATGCTAGCTCTATCAATGTACCATATTAAACAAACCCGATATTACGCATTGATATGTGTTGCATATTACTTATTATATGTGATCGAAAATAGTTCGACTTTCACAATTTTATTGTAAATATTATTGATCATTAAATATATAATAAAGCTTTTGTTAAATTTGGACAACTAGGTCCAAACTCCATGTTCTGATGATCAGATTAAGAGGCTAATATTTTTGTTGGATTCCTCTTTCTGAGAGGTGTAAAATCCATATAAAAAGAGTCTTAATCCGATGAGCAGAACTTATATTTTGAATTTATTATTCTTAATAAATTATATGTGCAAGGTCAGCCAGTTTTGTCATGTAGGCTCACATGCCCAAAAGATGTGTCACACACCCTCATTGATGGATATAAATACAGGAAAAGTTGGAGAGAATTTC